>AWWV01011046.1:0-69055 GCA_001974805.1 Corchorus capsularis
AGTCGAAATCGTGTCATAGTTTTTGGCTAAAAACGCTTTCCAGGGCCCGTCTCAGTTTTGCAAGATTTTTGGTGCCAAGACTCGTTGAAATATCTATATACATCTAAACATATCTCAACCACATTGGATTTAAGGATTTCTTTTTACGAGCATCTGAATCTTGTTTCGTTTTAATTCGAAACTAATTCGGGAAAAAAATAGGAAAAGCAATATTAGAAGCGCTAAAGGCCCTTCAATCTTTTTGATGTCGAATTATATATATTTTTATGAGTATTTTAGCCAAAAATTGAGGAAAAATATTTCGGGTCAATTTTTGCAAAATTTTAGCTGAAATCGTGTATAAACCATCACAGTTTTTGACTAAAAACGCATTCCGGGGCCATGGTTATGTTTTGCATGAATTATATATATTTTCATGGGTATTTTCGCTAGAAATTGAGGAAATATCTTTCGAGTCCGTTATTGCAAAATTTTAGCCGAAATCGTGTACTAACCATCACGGTTTTCGGCTAAAAACGCTTTTCGAGGCCCGACTCAGTTTTGAATAATTTTTGGTGCCAAGACTCCTTGAAATATCTATATACATCTAACCAAATCTCAGCCACATTGGATTTAAGGATTTCTTTTTACGAGCATCTGACTCTTGTTTCGTTTTAATTCGAAACTAATTCGGAAAAAAATATGAAAAACAATATTAGAACGAAATTGAGGAAAAATATTTCGAGTCAATTTTTGCAAAATTTTGGCCGAAATCGTGTACTAACCATCATGGTTTTTCGCTAAAAACACATTCTTGGGCCACGGTTCTGTTTTGCATGTATATATTTTCATGGGTATTTTCGCTAGAAATTGAGGAAATATCTTTCGGGTCAGTTTTTGCAAAATTTTAGCCGAAATCGTATACTAACCATCACGGTTTTCGGCTAAAAACGCGGTCCGGGGCCCAGCTTAGTTTTGCATGATTTTTTGTGACAAGACTCCTTGAAATATCTATATACATCTAACCAAATATCAGCCACATTGGATTTTAGGATTTGTTTTTACGAGTATATAAATCTTATTTCGATTTAATCAGAAATTAATTTGGAAATAAAATAGGAAAAACGATATTAGAAACGTTAAAAAGCCCTTCAATATTTTTGGCGTTGAATTATATATTTTTTATGAGTATTTTCGTTAGAAATTGAGGAAATATCTTTGGGGTCAATTTTTGCAAAAAATTTTAGCCGAAATCGTGTACTTAACTATCATGGTTTTCGGCTAAAAACGCGTTTTGGAACCCAGCTCAATTTTGCATGATTTTTGGCGCCGAGACTTCTTGAAATATATTTTAATCTAATCAAATCTCAGCCACATTGGATTTAAAGATTTGTTTTTGCGTGTATCTTAATCTTGTTTCGATTTAATTCGAAATTAAATTAGAAAAAAATATGAAAAACGATATTAAAAGCGTGAAAAGTTCTCCAATCTTTTGACGTTTTATATATATATATATATATATTATGAGTACTTTTACCATAAATTGAGAAAAAAATCTTTCAAGTCATTTTTACCATCATGGTTTTTGCTTAAAAACGCGTTGAGGCCCGACTTCAGTTTTAGATGATTTTTGGCACCGAGAC
This sequence comes from Corchorus capsularis, assembly GCA_001974805.1. Taxonomy (NCBI): domain Eukaryota; kingdom Viridiplantae; phylum Streptophyta; class Magnoliopsida; order Malvales; family Malvaceae; genus Corchorus; species Corchorus capsularis. The sequence continues at coordinate 1,623 of AWWV01011046.1, forward strand.
TCCTTGAAATATCTATATTATCTAATCAACTCTCAAGCATATTGGGTTTAAGGATTTGTTTTTACGAACATTTAAATCTTATTTCGATTCAATTAGAAATTAATTCAAAAATTATGATTAGAAATTAATTCAAAAATTATGAGACAAAAATTTGATTAACAAATATGGATGAAATATTTTGTGTATACATAGGGTCTTATTATTAAATTATTAAAGGAACAAAAGAAATTATCCCACTTAAAACAAAATAAAGTAAAATAACAAATCAAACCCATAACATAGGTGAGGGTTACATTAAGTCAAATGAAATCATTGTATGTTGCGATCTTCTTTTATTTTAAAAAATTTTGATTTTTTTAACAAAAAAAATTAAATTTTTTGACTTTTGCCGGAAAAACCCAAAACGCTATAAAGTTGATTCAACAGTAAGAAGGATCCCTGAAGCCTCAACTACAAAATTTGAGTGGCAAGATGCTTACTCAACCATTGTATCCATACATCCAAAAACTAAGCTACGTAAGTATTCAGCATTTGCAGGCCCTGTACTTTGAACCATTTTAGAGAATGTGCTTTCTTCATTAGCTAGCAGTTCTTGTGGAGTATTCTGTTCTACAACCTGAAAGAGCAAAAGTCATATGTTATCGAGTCACGACTAATGATTGCAGAAGTAATGTTACTTAATCGATGATTATGTTCTTTTTTCCACCCACAATTAAAAGATGAGTAATCAAGCATAGAAAAAGTCCTCATGTATTGAGCTAGATAATAGTCAAGCTATTCCTAAGATGGAGTCGATCTAATATGATATGGCTACAGAATTCAGATGTCTATTAAATGGGATGAAAATTTAGCAGAAAAAGAAACCAGGAACCTCTAAAAAGGAGAAAAAAAGCAACAAATGAGAAGGCACACCTGACCGGCATCAAGCACAAGAATCCGGTCACAGTCAATTATTGTATTTAGTCTGTGAGCAACAATGAGCATGGTGCAAGATTTGAATTCTTCACGAATAGTTTTCTGGATAAAAGCATCGGTTTTAACATCGACTGCTGCAGTTGCTTCATCAAGAACAAGAATCTTGGACCTTCGCAGCAATGCTCGAGCAAGACATAATAATTGTCTCTGCCCAACACTAAAATTATCCCCATTCTCCAACACCTTTGGCACAGAAAAAGCAGATTTATTTTATCTACAATTCAACACTTTCTCTTGCTTTAAACAATACATACAAATGATAAGTTCGTCCAATCACAAAGCATTGTGCATATTAAAAGTGACTTTGTTTTAGCACTTCAAAAAGATTAAAAGACATGAAAGTTAAGGGACTGTTCACGAAAAGACTAGATTTTACTTCAACTTGCATGTTGTTATGCATGCCAATGATATATCTCTTGCATAACCTACTTGACATTCATGCAACATATTTTAAGTTGATTATTAGTTTGACCACAAAATCGTGCAAATGTTCTATTATCAATATAAATGCTAAACAGTATGTTGATTTCCAGAGAACATTTTCAATTTGGTTAATTGGTTGGAAGGAGAAATAAACATGTCAATTTGGTTAATTGGTTGGAAGGAGAAATAAACATGTCAACAGGTTATTTGCATATTTAAGGTAAAACCGATCATTCCAGTTCCTTTGCAAGCCATTGCCAGTAAATTGAGCAAAGGTAGCATGATGGCATGAAGCAAATAAAATATGTATCTATGGTCTAAATTTAAATAAAGAAAATTCTTCCAGAAGCATATCCCCATACTTGTATTTGACACGATGAGGCACTGGTAATAGATGCCATAGATTATAATAAGGTATAATCATTTATAACTGTTCCAAATAACTTCAAAATTCTTTTGTCTTTACAAATACAACTGCAGCAAGCCTTTTACTGTAATATTATATTTTTTTAATTTATTTTAATTTTAATTGTCAGCGAAATTCACAACGAACATACTCACAACATGATACTTGTTTTATCAGCCTTGATCATTAAAACTACTTTTCTAGATTATAATTTACCAACCATTTCTTTTTCTATTTTATTATTTTACTTTAATACCTCAGCATCCAGACCAAAAGAATTCCTCCCGATGACATCCTTGAGATGCGCCCTTTCTAAAGCCTCCCAAAGGTCAGGATCATTGTGCTCATTGAATGGATCAAGGTTTAATCGCACAGTTCCTGGATAAATAAGAAATTACCAAAAAATTGAGAATTTTCTCTTGGCCGAAAGAATGCTACACTTCAATGTAGAAGATATTCTATAAGATAATAAGGTGGACACAGAGAAATACTTTAAATTCACTATTTAATATTTCTCCTCATTTTAAGATCTAGATCTAAGAGAGGAGCATTCTTCTCAATCTATTGTAATTATGAGTATTATCTTTGTAATTTCAATTTCATAAATGAAAATTACAATCTTTTCTTCAAAAAAAAAAAAAACCCTCACGTTAAGATATTTTGTAGTTAAAGCAAAAGAGAGCAATGTCTACAAAGTAGAGTCGGGTAGTCAATTAACTGTAGTAGAGTCTGACAACTATTAAAAATAATGCATTGAACAAGCCTACCGTTGATTCTGCTATTATTCATGTTCATCACACTTTTATAATTACATGAAAGAAAGGCTTATTAGCTTATTAGTTCTATTAGTAGCTAATGGTGATTGCCTCTTCATTCTCAAACATAAAATTATACTAATTACAGTTTCAAAGTCTAACAATAATACCAGCATTCACATTTTACTCTTCTTAGTTCTTATACAAATTTAATTGTAAATGCCACGGGTTACTGAACCATATCATATTGATTTACCACAGAAAAGTGACGATCCATTGACAAACATTTGTTAGAAGCGAAACTGATTAACAGGATTCATAGAGTTGACAAAGTATATAAAAATGATTAAATTAACCAAGTACTTGACCAAGTGAATGTAAGTTAAAGTGAGTACCTGAAAAGAGAACAGGTGATTGTGGTATAATACTAAGGACCTTCCGCAAATCTGTAAGTCCAAATCTAGCAATATTGCAACCATCAATCAAGATTCTTCCTTTTTCCAGTTCTACAATCCGGAATAATGCATTCAGCACGCTGGATTTCCCTGCACCAGTTCTTCCAACTATCCCTAGCTTCTCACATGCAGAAGCAGTGAAGGACAATCCAGATAAGACTGGCGGAAGTTCAGGCCTATAAAGCAGGAAAACATCCTCAAACTGTATTGACCCAGATGAAGGCCAACCAGGTGGAGGACAATGGCTGCCAATTACATCTGGAGCCTCCAAAGGCAAATTGATATATGTGCCCACACGTTCCACAGCATTTAAGCTATTCTCAGCGCGGCTTGCTTGTCTTAAAACACCACTCAATAGACTACTGATATTTAAAGTATAACTGAGAAGAAGACCCATTGTTGATGCAAATGCTGACTGGTTTTCCACTCTTCCATTCTGCCAAACTGTGATGGTTGCAGTCAACCAAATCATGAGGCCTCCTAAGGTTTCCAATCTTATTGCAAGCCAACGATTTAAACTCATATATGCAAGGGTAAATCTGATATTATTATCCATGGATTTCCCGCTAACAACAGCAACCCGGTTATAAGCTTGGTATGCACGAATAGATGACAAACCATTTAATACTTCTCCAAATTGTGCATAAACAGGCGATCTGGTAATGGAGTCCAAGCGTTTCACTTCACGGGATGTGCTCTGCAATAAGAAATGATTATTGAGACTTGTTCGGAGAATGTCTAAAAAGGTAACGATTACCAAACAAGATTTAGATGTGCATGTAATTACGGTAGAACACTAGCTTATAACAATGATCTAGGAAAATGAAATGCCAATCCATAGGGTGGTGTATCCTATGATGCTGGAAAGAAGTGTAAACATCATTGGATTATTAACAGTAATAAATGTTATGTTAAAGTTCCGTGTGGTGTATAGGTCCCTATCAAATTGGTCTCAGTCCCAGCAAATGGCATGAAAAGCAAAGGCTTAAACTTGTGAGGAACTGACAATCATGGGACATACCTGGTAATATAGATAGACTGCATAGAACAAGATGAGAAGCGGCATTATGGCCCACAAAGAAAACATGCTCACAATGCCTATCAGTGCAAAAGTTGAAAGAAGCTGCCACACCTGACTCATAAACATATTCATCGAATTGGCAACATTGCGATCGATATCACCTACATCTCTTGAAAACCTATTGATTACTCGCCCACTTGGATTGGTCTGGAAAAACAACATTGGAGCTCTTAGGATGGAATTTAGCATCATATCATGCAATCTTCTGGCAGCACGAAAACTTGAGGTGATCAACCAAAAAGAGTTCATCAGCGTCACGGTTACCTGAATCCATTAAAATGGTAGATAACTCATTTTGTAATAAGCAGCAGAAGAAGATAAAAGGGGTAGCGCTACATTATATTAGGAATTACCTTTTTGATGTGGGCAAGTGAACATGCATACACTCTATAGAATGCATATCATGTTACACAATAAAGCTTACATGTTTCTATTTCATGAGATTTTCTAAATAACCCTGATTTCATTGCATTCTTTAAGTATATAAAAGATATGCCTATGCATTCAAAAAGAGAACTTCTAGATCTTATAGAAAAATGTATTTCAAGGTAATCTATCATTATAAGCTTTCAATGCAGGATGAGTCGCTAGTGTAGATAAATAAATATCAACGCAAACCATCTGTTAGTTGCAGAAATAGACACACCTGACTAAATCCTAAAAAAGCATAAATGAAAATGTAATATCCACGCTTGTAACTCTCTGAAGTACTTTGATCTGTCCAAAAGCGTAACCAACTGCTACTTGAAATTCTGAGAACTTCAGTTGAAAAGTAGAAAGCAAAGAGTATCACAACCACCCATAGGCCTCCTAGAGCATCCTTGTACCTGCAAAGAGAAACAGTATAAGATCAGTTCTATGCGCATCACAAGCTGAATTGGTGCAATGGGTTTAACATGTAAATTCAATTGTAGAAGAAAAGTGAAAACTCAAGAGCCGAGCAGTTTAACTTGATAGAAACGGGCACCAACTATTGTATGAGTTCTACCAGAACAAATATTTTTCAGTCTTCTAAAAAATTCTTTGTTAAGCATCCAACCTAAAACCAATTGGCTATAGGTGGAGAGACTTAACAGATGTGGGATATCACCACTTTAACACAACCCTACACGCGTAGCCTGGGATAGACAACCGAAACAGAACAGGCCTACACGTGGACAACCGAGTCTGGGCAACAAGACAGAACCTGAGCTCTGAATCCAAGTTAAGCATCCAACCTAAAACCAATAGGCTATAAGTGGAGTGGCCCAACTTGAATATAATGGCCACAGGTTGGTTAGACTTAACAGATGTTGGATATCACCACTTCAACATTCTTGATCCACGTTGAAGTGCTATATAGAGACACCAGTCATTAACAAAATGAAGCTGACCAAAGAAGATATTGGTTTCCGAGCTCAGTTAATGGTTTGGGAAAAAGGAATAATAGTTAAAATCCAACTTATTTTAAAAAAGCATTGATTTGAGAAGTTTAATGATAGATGAGTCTAAACTGTTATCTTATATTACCTCATCAAAACCTTCCAACTCACCAAACCTATTTCCCTTTCTTCTTGTTTAACAAGTAAAGCTTTCCTTTCTTTCTTCGTTTTTACAGGATTTGCATTTTTCAGGAGCTCATTTATCTCAACCATCCCATCAGAAGCTGGTTTTAGATCTTCCTCAAAGATTTTTCCATCTTCCTTTCCTTCTCTTTGTTTTTCCAGTTTCCCAGCATTTTCCATCAATTTCTGAAATAGCTTTCCCTTTTTGGAGATTTCCTCTAAGGTACCCTCTTCTTTAATTTTACCATCAAAGACAAGAAGGATGCGGTCAACATGTGGAAGAAAATGTAGCTGGTTTGTGACAAGTATTCTGGTTTTCCCTTGTAACTCTTCTTTGATACACTTGTGGAAAACCTGCAAATGACTTCAGATTAAACCACCATGGCATGATCTCAAGAATTCACTTTTAGAGATTCAAAAAAAAACATAATTATGAAGGTATATTTAGATAGAAAATGAAAAATCCTTCTCTTCCAATCAGAAAGAAGAGATAATAAATAAATAAAAAAAGAAAAGAAAAGAAAGAAGAGAGACCTTGAAGGACACTGGTCATGATGGAGATGACAAAGATGTTAAATAAGTCCATGATTAGATTCCAAGAATATTTGTATTCATGGTCGTTGCTTCTCTTGGGTTTCCTCACGTTATGTTTTATTTATGGATTTGGAGCTATTATAAGCAAGCTTTCATTACAGAATAAGTACCCAACCTTGATGGTCAAGAAATAATGGTTCAGTAAGAACTATCACATATACATATTGGTGTCATCATTACACTATGGCAAAGAAATATTGTCTTAGAAACTTAGAGCACTGTTGCTCTTATTTCTTCAGCATGCGGCTCCAATTTCTAACCTCATACCAGATTCTAACTGCTTGGACAATTTCCCTTCCTTAGGACCACAATTAACCCTTAATTTAGACTCAAAACCTAATTTTCTTGTATAATATACAAGTTATAAGTTCATGTCAGTTTGATGCAACCTCTTTCTATCCTAACATTGCAAAATGTAGTACAGTTGGCATACATTGTGACAAAAAATGTGAATGTTGATAAGAGTAAACAGCATATCACCTCATGTGCAACGTGTGCATCAAGGGCACTTAAAGGGTCATCAAATATGTAAACATCAGAATTAGAGTAGACAGCTCTAGCCATGGAAATTCTCTGCTTCTGCCCACCACTAATATTCACCCCTCTTTCACCAATCTCAGTCAGATCATAATCCTGAAGGATAACATGAAATAGTTAATCAATTATGAAGACATTCCACAACAGGCAAAACAAATTATAATGATAGATATATTGAATCCACTTAACAGGTAGTATGTCAAGATCATGCCGTAGAGCTGTCACATCAATGGTCTTCCTATATCTTTCTGTTTGGAAGCTATACCCAAACAATATGTTGTCACGCACCTGTGAAAACAATTTTTAGGGACAAAATCCTGAGTGGTAGTAGAAAACTTTCATATTTAAAGAATATTGGAAGTTGTAGATTTTGAAATTAAAGCAAACTTCGATGAATAAAATAAGCTTACAGAAGCATTAAAAATCCATGAAACTTGGGGAACATAAGCAACGGTCCCTCTTATAACAACACTGGAATTCGCATGTGGAGGCAGCTCCCCAAGCATTGCTGATATAAGTGATGTTTTTCCTTCTCCAGTTCCACCAACAATGGCAACTAAGCTGCCAACTGGCACATCTAGATTGATATCTGATAAAGTGAGCTTCTCTGCCTGGACAAAGAAAATCTTGAAATTGTTTTCATCTAGGAAAACACATCGGAATACAAATACCTTTAAGATAATAAGTATGAGAGAACTATTATAAATCTGGCAATAGCGCATGAATGTTCACTAGGAAGCTTAGGATACTAGACAACTTTATGCTAAGAACCAACAAAATGGTACCTTGTTTGTAAGTATGCTGCTATCTGCTTGATCTCTATAAGCAAAGGCTTGTAATGAAAATTGACAAGACGTGTCAATGATTAATCTGCATCTGTGGGTGTTACTTTCTTTTCAAAACCTAATATGACCTCTAAAATAGCTCGTCAATACTCTCCACTGACATTTATTTGCATGGGGACAAAGAAACGTTTTGATCAAGGATACTTGTAATATTTTTAATGTTCCCTCCCTGATTACTTCACTAAATAAAGCTTTCCCTATGTGATATACAAAGCTATGGTGCTACAGCCAGATACCTTGAGGCAGCCAAAAAAAAAAAACAAAAATTTAACAACGTGCTTTCCATCTGTCTGTTCTCTTGCTAACACAAACCCTTAACAAGCCAAATTAAAAAACAGTAGTTGCATAAACCAATTGACTCATACTTTAAGAAAAACAAAGCTATAGATTGACCTTTGCATCCCATGAAAAGTTTCCATCCTTAATTGAGATGGCTGGAAGCCCAGGCTGAAGAGGTGGATTTGGTGCTAGAACTCTCTCTTCAGCTAAGAAAAGCTCCTCAAGGCGTTGCAACGATACTTTTGCACTTGCAAACTGTTGAGAAGACAACAGAAACTATTAAATATTTCGTGTAATGCTGTTCAAAGTAATAGAGAACAAGGTCGAAAATCATCCCAACTACATTGCATTATGAATAATTATCAACAAAAACCAAGTAGATTTAACATAACTTTAACGTTATTTTAACATCATTTCCCATCATCAGAAAAGATTCTTGATTTTTATTAAAGAGCCCTTAAGTATGAGAGACTGAACAGCTTTGTTGTCTAGCCAATAGACTGAGAGGTTAATTAAGAACTTCAATGACTTAGGAGAAGTAAATAGCTCTAAAATCTAAGGAATGTACAAAGAGATTTCACCAGGAAACTCAAAGTTTTAGTTAACAAAAGGATTTAAAAGAAAAAAAGAAGAAAAAGAAAAAAAATATCAAAGCAACAAATTGTACCTAGAAGGCTTTCCCCATAAATAATAATAATAAAAAAAAAACTCTATTAATGAGGGATAAAAAGCTGCAAGCCTATTGAATTCTGCTAAATGCAGTTAAGGGGTGGAAAAGTAAACCTGACTTAACAAATTAGGAAGTATATACAGCGGAATTCCTAGCAATGCAAACAGGGAAATTGATGTAAATGCCCTTGCAGGTGTTAAATCCCCACCAAGCAAAGTGAACATTCCAAAAGAAGCTACCGTCACGGTAACTGGTATGATGTTCAGTATGAAGTTGTTAAACTGCAAGAAAAAGCAACTTGTTAGAATAATAAATAATACGCTGAAAGAGTGGTTAAAACACATTCACACTCTATGTAGCTTGAAAGCTGGCAGCATAAAAAACTGGTACAACACTCGTAAATAGATTAATGAGCTTTTTTTCTTCATGTTTTTTGTGAATGCAACTTGCATACTTAAAAAGTAGTGATAGATCATCTGTTGCATCTATCCAATATAGCAACCATAATCACATTTTTTCTTTCAAAAGCAAATGCATCAAATGATGAAAGCATGCATGTCCAAGACTTTGGTTGGTAACCACCATACTTGCATTTCCAGTTAAAAAGCAGAGCCTATATATATTGTTGAAAGCAAAAATCCACATGGCAACTAGCAATGTCATACTATGTTTTGGCATTTTCAAATAAAAAACACGAAGTAAAGGGGGTGCAGGACTAGAATTCAAGTATCATACAGCAGATAGTAATTGCGCTCTCTGAAGCCACGACAGCTCATCATTTCGTATACTGTCAACTCTAGACTGAAAGCTCTTCTCCCATGCATAAAATCTGCAATGTTGTGAAGCGTGGAGTCAGTAATCACAGTCAAATGGCTAAAAAATATATGAAAATCTAAGGGCAGTGCTTTATCGATTCAACCATACTTCACAGTTTCCATAGCCGCTAAAATTTCATTCATTAGGCTGACTCTCCTGTCAGTCCACTCCAGTCCTTCCTTAGTCATTTTTTGCATTTTGCTAATCAGAATGGTCTGCCTCCAGGATACAAAGAAAAGTTACGTAGACATCACCAACATCAGAAAGATGGTTTAGATAATCTTACTTTTTATTGCAAGAAAAGAGAAGACAGAGGACATTGAAGATAATTGATATGGAAAATCATTTCCCCACTAAAAAAAAACACAGTAGCTTTCCTTGTCAGGCAGATTTCTCTGCTGGACTAAAATTAATCCGAATCCAATGATGGTTTTCTACCTATGTCACTCCTAAGACTCGTTTTTCTTCCTCTCTTTCTCTCTGATCTATAAGTAGTTTGCATGAATTCTGGGATTAGATCTCTGTTAACTATAGAGAAATGAGGTTAAGCTAGCCTTGTATATTTGTAGGCTGAAAATCATTATAATTGCTGCATCAATTCGTCAAATAAATTGTAGCTTTGCAAGTAAAAATGAATTTATAATCTTAAAAAGGTGTAAAAAGAATTAATGAAGAAAAGTTTCAATAAACAAAGAAAGGGGATAAACATTTCCACCTGCAGTGGGATCACGAGAATGAGCATTAGCGATCCAAGAAGTGAAGCAACACCAAGTTGCTGATAAAGGAGAACCATAGCAATAATGATACGAAATGGAGCTGACCACAATAAATGAAGTTGTTGGCATATTTGCTGAATAAAGTAGAGTAGTATCAGTAATAGTTATTCAAATTATAATATGCTAAGCTTAATGCATTTGTTCCAGAATCTGTACACTTCAGAATTTCCCCATGTTGTGTTCCTCTTGTTAGGTCAACTAGTTATAACAGGGGCTATTAGATTTTTAACCACCACCAATTTTAACACTTGTAAAGAAAAGAATACCCAGCACAAACATCACAATCCTACACTTTAAAATATTTGTTTTGAAGCCAAATTGACCAATATATCCAATTTATAGCAGTCATTTGAAGTCTCAAAATCTCAAATTTCATTTTTACCAATATACCGGTTATACCAATAGTCACAATGCATTGTAGATGTTGGTCCTTTGCATTCTTCTTATTACTTTTAAGTTTTAAAGGATCATTCCTCTTTATTAAAATAATGACATAAGGGATAAGTTTGAAATATCAGGAAAATTACCAACGGTCTCCTTAGATATATTCTCTCTTCTCTTTATGGTATTTGACTCTGGGTGTATAATATACATTTTTCGCATCAAAACCAACTGAATATTCACAGTAATTAAACAAGAATCCTACCTGAAGCGCATTAGCATCTGTTGTGATCATATTTGTTATCTTTCCCGATGAAAAATTCTTGCGAGCCTCACGAGTCAATCTCAGAGATTTGTGAAATATAGCTGCCACCTATAGCAGAACCAGTAAAATGTTATCAGGCCACCGATTTAAAATAGATAACTCAACAACAAAAATCTGCCCCTTCAACTAAAGCAACTGTGCTATTTTGGGATGAAGTAAACTTAGTACCAGAGTAGACCGTAGACGAAAACCAACACGCCAGATATTCTGCACATAATGAGCCTCAAGTAGTATAACACATAACTGACATGAGTTGAAATCAGTCACAACATTAGAACTGTAGCATTAGCATTCCAATGTATCATTTAAATTCAAGTCAATATCAATAACAGGAAGATTTAACAGAAGAAAATAAAGGACCTACTTTGCTCATGCCAACATTTAAGATCATAAAAAAGGCACTTGCATGGAGTGCGAAACAGATAGTTGAATATATAAATAAAAGCAAGGGTATCGACACTGATAATCAAATTACAAAAGAAATGAGAGAGAATCTTGAATAAAACCAAATAATACATTCATGTGGTGAAATGCTTGAAGATTCAGAAATTGTTGGAGAAGGCCATAGCAGATGCCATGTTATGCTGTGACATAAGTCATGCAAAAAAAAAAAAAGAACAAGAGAAAAAAATCTAAACTGGCAGATAATGGATCTTAGACAAGAACTCCTAACAAGGAAATAACAGAACAGGATTCATACCACACTAATAAACATCAGGAAGGCATAAATATAACCAATCCAGGTTGGGTCACCTCGTTGCATTGACTGCATGATGATAACAAGAGAGTTAAAAAATTAAGCAAGAGGAATACATAGAATGAGAAAATAAATCATGCAATATCTGAAATGGGAAGAAATAAAAAGCCGACTACCATAGAAATATCCTTTGGTTGGTAACTAAAAATTATTATTTCATTTGTTATTGTATAGAAATTTCTCTAGTTTCCTTAAAAAGGAACAAAAAAAAATACGACATTATCACTGAAACTATACATCAGTAAAAATGCAGAAAACTATAAAAATAAGATAGAAAGCCATCTCTCTCTTGAAGCAGAATAAACAAAGAGAAATAGGAAATCATTTGTTTACTTTGGCATTTGCCAGGGAGAAGCGGGAAACAGTAAGAATATTAAAGGAAAAACAACTAACCTGTAATAGATGGTTCAATAATAGAGGCCCCACAAACTGAGAAAGGTCATGTACAATCTGTGATAATCAAGTAAGAAACTATAAGGTTGCATTAAAAATTTTGTTTCAGTTATTTACACAACTTGATCAAACCTTCATGAAATACTAAAAGTCACCGAAGTTATGGAAAATATTTTGGACCTATGACATCTTCATGACTATGACATCTTCTCCATACCAAATGTTCTTGGTAAGCAAATATTAGATCTATATACTTTGGATCGAAGAACAAGAATAAAAAAGTTCTTGAGAAAATAAGATGATGTGCATTAACAGCTCGAGTTCGTACTCATGACACGTATCATAAACAGTATGTGAATTACCTAAGTATTACACTTTCAGATAGTAGCTATCAACACTTCGAATAATAGACTACAACTCCGCATATTAGAAAGGACACAAAATTCTCCAATAAACATCTACTATGCATGAAATAAGTTCCAATTGTCAACAACTTTGAGCTTGCCAAACACAAAAAATAAATTACCTGAAGAAAACCTTATTTCCTCAAAAAAACTTACAATTTCAGATGAAAGTAATACCCACAGAAAAGAGACACATGAGTGCCATGCTCATTACCTTTAAAACACCTCCCAACCAAAACCTGCATGACAAATTTGTTAAACAAGAGTAAGACAAGTTGATACTTGGCAGATATGTTGTTCAGGATGCATAAGCTCTCATTACAACCAATTATATAGGAAAGGAAGGAAAAAGATCATAACCACATGCTAGCTAACCTTCCACCTAGGCTACCGTTCAATGCTCTCAAAAGCCATGGCTTAGATCTTTGATTTTCTTTGAACCAACATCCGTGGAACCTGCAAAGGTAAAAATTGTTATTAATGAACAGCAGTATACGTTATCATATCGAAGCACAAGCAAGGAAAGTAAGAGAGTTCTAACTTTTGAATCAATGTTTCAGTCTGATCCCACTTATCTAATTCCCAAACGTCCCTTTCTGTGATGGGTCTCCTATAACCTTGCAGCAGGAGGGTAGTGACCCATCCAAAACAAATTTCTGTCATAGCATATCAACAAACTTCGAATTAGAAGCTAACAATTTTATTGAAAGAATCACTTGCCAAAGATTACTACAAAACTGTTATTGTGAAATAATAGGTGAGGTTTAAACTCAGCAGGACAAAGCTAACTGTCATTCGTAGAACATCATCCCTAGTTAAATGCCACTTTTTCAAGAAAGGACCCAAAAATGAGAGGAGGAGAAGGGGGGGCTTCACTGGCGGGGAAGTGGAGACATGTGAAACAACCCGACAACCCAAAAGGAAAAGATACCAAAAATACCATACTACATAAATATATGCATATATCATTAGACTTGCACATATTGCTATACCACCAGTTGCTTACACCTTACTCACAGTCCAGCATAAGTCATTACCTAGTAGTACTTTCGACAAAAATGGTGTTTTTCTATAACTGACTAGCAAATCTGCAGCCATAAGAACTTTTCAAGCTAGCAGTATTATGATCATTAAATCAAATTACTTACTTGAAAAAATGTTGGCTTGCCTTTCAGGACATATTTGCTGTCCTCCAGGAAGTGGTTCATACACTTCATCATCAAGAGTTTCACTTTTTATCAAAATATACCCAGGCAATGGATTGAGCTTGGGGACATAAAAAAGCAGAAGAATCCCAAATAAAACCTGTGGCACAAAAATAAGCAACATGAATGCAACTGCTCTAAAATGACTTGAGAGAAAAGAACTAAAATTTTTGTCAAAGAAAGTGTCCAGGTTTTCTGTTCCACATTAATCTTAGACTGCCCTAGCAAGTATTGCCATTACCAGGAGCTTGAACTTGATAACTTCAAATTGCAAGAGTTACAATGGCCTCAAGAAGCCATCTATACAAAAACACTAGTCATGCTACTTAAAACAGGCTTAGATTTCCTGCCCACTTTGGCTTTAAGACCAAGCATGTCTTTGTCAATCCTATGCCTATAGTATAGTAGTTGAGAAGATGCCAAGTTTTAGCCCAAAGAGAGGAGGAGCTGGGATAATATTATGATTAAGACATTTCAACATAAATGCATGCATCTAAATTGTCAAATTGATGAAAGTTTAGAAATAGCGGTCAACTTTTGATTTTGACATATGTAGAGGGAGGGGGGAGTGAGAAGAGCAAGCCTGTGTGCGCCTGCACGAGAGAGAGAGCTATGTCTCTATATAACTTCCAGTTTAATTAGTCAGACTTTTAATAGCTGCTTAAAATAGGAAGGTAATATGGAACCAAGGCAAATAAAAAGCACATAAAACAGTAAAAGATAGCTTCTATAGGAACACTAAAAAATAATACACAACAAACCTGGCAGAAAACCAGCCTGATACTCAAGTAAAGGGCATAGCTGCACAAGAAAAAAAAAATTAAATAAACCTGGCAGAGTGATTATTTTTGATTATGAACTGTTTTAAAAATTCTGGTACTTGAGAATAAAAGCAAAAACCAGTACTGACTACTGAGCACTCTTCCAAAACCAGTAAGATATGTTTGCTTAAAGATTTATGAACAAACATTTACTAATTGATTCATAATATTGATGGGATGTGTCTAATTGAAGAACACAAGAAAAATAAGGATCATAATCATATGCAGAGACTGAGAGTGAGAAAAAAAATGTTTTCTTTAGAGGCTATAGTATATAAACTGAATTGAGGAATAGCAAGAATCTGACCTCCACCTGCTGTACAAATCTTTCACTCCAAGAATAAGATTGAGCAGCACAGCATCCCCCACCAGAACATAAACAACTCCGAAACGCACATACCAACGAAACTCCTGTATGTAAACTTTTGCTTCCAATCCTATCATAATAAGCACAGAGCACCAAGCAGTAGCCTCAATGATCAAAGACGTTGCCTGCAAGGAAGTAAATTGTGAACTGTGAAGCAGGCATATATAAGTTTAAGTAAGCTGATGGCTTGCACATAGCACATGACCAAATGGAGAGAGCTGATGTAACATATACTCATCACCGGGAAATAAATAAAGGAAGTAAATTAGCATGAAATAATGAAAATACTTTCAGCATAATAAAACCAGGTGGTCTTTTTTTTAAGCCATTACAGTAGCTATGGTCCAAGATTCTTACTCAAAACATATGACTTCCTTTTAAACAGTTAACTATATTAATTTTTTTCTTGTGTATAAGTTACATTTGAAGATAAAGTTCAAATAACCATAAGCTACAAAACAGTTAGGAAGCCACCTACTAGCTTGAACAAAAACTCACCTCATAGGGAGCAAGACCGGTTTCTTCATTCAAATTAAAGATTGAAATACCCATGAACAATCGCACTAACGGCTCAATGGTACAATAACCAGCCAAAAAAGCAAGCAAATAATTATAGCGTTTTGACCTCAAACAAAACCTCTGGACTTTGGAGTTTTTCTTAATTAGCCATATTCGGCAACAGCACAGGCCCAAAAGAACCAAGTGAGAAATGGAAATCACCACGGAGTCAATAGCACATGGTGTGTATGCACCAAAAGCAGCATCTGCCTCTTTTGCCCAAGCTGCATTTGCCACTGGCTGACAATACCAAACCAAGGCTTCAAACGCCATCAGAAACCACCACCCTGAAAAACCAAAACTGATAAGACATTTACTCAACTCATCTTCTCCTTCTCATGCAAGAAATGTAACTGAAGTTTTAGCCTAGTTTATTACTTACTCAGACGCTGCACAATCTTTGCTCCTCAACACAATGTACTATATGCATTTAGAGCAAACCCACTCAAGCTTCAATCAATAAAAAAATGTAGCAGGCAAGCATCCCAACAGGGCCAACACAAATCATACAGCAAAAGAAATTTAGTATTGAACTAAGCTTCCAAAAAGGTTAAAGTCTGCAGCTTAAGTATAAAACCATTTCTGAGCAGATCACAGAATTATTTCAATCTTATGATGTTTCAGAACCGACTCTGTAACCGATAAAAGGAACACAGAATTCAAGAGTCAAGTTGCAACAATCATCCCCATCCAGAAAACTAAAGTGTTTAAGGAGCATGACAAGCACGCAAGTCTCAGTGGAAGATGAACTATTTAACTTGTAACACTCCAAGCAACATTAAATCTAATGTGTTTTACGTCTTGGCAATCACACGAAACAAGAACGAGGATGAGAGTAAGATTCATACCTCTGAGAGAATAGGACCTGTATTCTTACAATGCACTACTTGTTTTGCAAGTATTTCTTAAATCATTGCGGGTCTTTAAATAAACGAAGACCCTTGTCTTTGCTAGTCTTTCTTAAATCTTTCTTTACTCAAAAGTCAAAAGAGAAAATTATAGTAAAAAGACTGGAAATTCATCTTCTTTTAAGAAAAAAAAAGGCGAAAAAAAGAATAATCAATTGAGAATTGGAAGCTTACGTAAGAACAAAGACTGGAAATTTGACCGGTTCTGAAATTCATCTTCTTCAACTCATTTTCCCTCATCTTTTGAACCCAACCATAACAAGTTTCTGATTATCATCTTGTTCCCTCATTCTGGTTAAACCTACATTCGGCTTCCAATAGTCGCGCATGTCCGCTGGCGAGTAACGCCGTAATCTTGATTCGAAGAAGGCTTCCATTGTCGCAGCAGTGATACATACACATACACAGTAGCCTAGTAGCCCGCGCGCGTGCCATTTCGAAATTTGGCTTCTTCATTTTAGAAAATAGTGAGAAAAGCCAGAAAACTTGGCTTCTTGATCACTTGTAAGATCGGGCGTTCACTGAATTAGGGTGCGTTTATGATAGTGATACGCCAATTAGGTTTTTTCAGAAAAATGCCACGCGGCACTTAATGGCAAATTGAGATGTGGGGGAAGCCAGACGACTGACGACATATCTAAATGGGCCATTGATGACCCGACTCGACGAGAAGTTCCTACCAGTACAAAAGTACTTACTCAACAAACCAAATTTTGAATGAAATTATAGAAAGATATTAGATATATGAAATTTTTTACGTCCGAAAGTTGTCAATACTTAATATTTGAGGCTTTTCTATCAAAAAAAAAATATTTGAGGCTTTGATCTGAAAGAGAGGAGAAAGTTAGAGTACAGGCCACAGGGTCTTTAATGATGATTTTTTCCATGTATGCTTGAAACATCTTCGGTTCTTTTGTTTTGCAGCTCTTGCTTCAAATCTCACACAAGCAAATTTCAAATTCACGCCACAACTAGCATCCAAGTCCAACCACGCTATTATCATTTTAAATACTCTGTTTCCACGCTAAAATTGGCACAAGCTTTGAGATTCTTTCTTCTTTAACTAAATCAAAACTTCAATTTGCAATATTAATAACATAGATAATTTGTGACAGCTTTCTGTTTGAGACCAGTTACACGTATAAGAATATCAGATCAATCATACAATTGATCTTTCCAAATATCAGGCACATCGGGATGCAGAGCTGTCTACTCTGATCTACAACGAAAAATATTTTACCTCTAATGTTCAGTATCATCCCAATCCAGAGATCTGTCGTCAAAGTCGAACTCTAATTGTTGAAGCCTGCTATGTTGAGCTACTCTGCTCATTGCAGCTAAACCTGCAACACAATACGAATATAAATGCTATGATTTTTGCTATTGTCTATGCCAGTATTAATCTTAATGTGTTCAACTAAGCACCCAAATTCTTCTAAGTGAACTACATCATTGTTTCACATTTCTGGAGTTGGGGGATTCATTCTTCCTCAGAGGCTGAGGATGTCTAATACTGTTACTTTTTAAAAACAATATTCACCAGGACACCAGTAAAAGAAACTTTTATTCACAAGAAACAAATGTTTTCATCACCTATTGACTCATTTCAATGTCAACCGTGGAGCCTTAGCTTTCCAATCTTAACTCTCCTAACCGACATAACTTGAGGGGAGGGAATCTCAATTATGTGTCACTCAAGGGATTTTGACCCAGGGCATTTCTATTTTTGTCACGGGTTTTGACTACCACTGTAGATTTCTGCAATGCTAAAAGTTCCATTTGCTTTTTTATGTTTATGTATGTTATGTGCCGCTTTAATCCCTATGGTTGTCTGATGATCAAGTAAGTTAATCATCGTTACCACCATTGATTGACCCCAAAAAAGAGGATAATACACTAATATGACCGGCATGCTTATGTTGAAGATCATGATGTTTGGAATTCTTAGGGGAGTTTATGTGTATGAAGAGGTATTACATGTGTACCTTCAATTATTCTGTAAAGAGCTGACCACCATCTATCCCTGGGAACTTGGTGTTGCTGAAGCATATTATCTATGATTTCATCATGCTTTCCCTCCAAAACACCCTGCAGGGTTATGACTGCATCTTCAGTTTTCTTGAGGATATTGCTCGTATCTCCAATATCAAACTTTTGAAGGTCATTCTGTGAAGCTGTGAGGCTAACAGCTAAGGCGAACTGAGCAGCAGCAGCCCAGCGGGATGAAGCTTGCCATCTTATCTGACCATCTAACCAAGCAGCATGTTCTTTACTTGATCTATTCTTCTCACCTCCAAAAACTAAGCTACGTAAATATTCAGCATTTGCAGGCCCTGTACTTTGAACCATTTTAGAAAATGTGCTTTCTTCATTAGCTAGCAATTCCTCAGGAGTATTGTGTTCTAGAACCTGAAAAACATGAGAAGTTATCTAGTGTAAACTAATGAGTATCTCTTAATCTTTTTCAAAATTTAAAAAACGAGTAATCAACCATAGAAAAAGTTTAAGCTAAATATTTGCAAGCCATTCCTGGAATGGACTCAATCTTTTCTTACAAATCTTCCATAGGTGTCTAAGAAATCCATATTAAATGGGATGATAGAAATGAAGAAAGAAAGAAAAAGAAAAAACCACGAAGGCTCACCTGACCAGCGTCAAGCAGCAGAATCCGGTCACAGTCGATGATGGTATTTAGTCTGTGAGCAATGATGAGCATGGTGCAAGATTTAAATTCTTCACGAATGGTTTTCTGGATAAAAGCATCAGTCCTAACATCAACTGCAGCAGTTGCTTCATCAAGAACAAGAATCTTTGA
Organism: Corchorus capsularis; assembly: GCA_001974805.1. NCBI lineage: Eukaryota > Viridiplantae > Streptophyta > Magnoliopsida > Malvales > Malvaceae > Corchorus > Corchorus capsularis. The sequence continues at coordinate 20,713 of AWWV01011046.1, forward strand.
CCTTCGCAGCAATGCTCGAGCAAGACACAATAATTGTCTCTGTCCAACACTGAAATTCTCTCCACCCTCCAAAACCTAGACACAGATGAAGCAGGATTAATATAAAAAGTGCAACACTCACTTTCTCTGGTTTTAAAGTTTAAACAATATACAAAACATAATTTTCTATCACAACACATTTAAAGTAATTTTACTTTGAACACCTCAAAAAACCTAACATGTGGAGTACAAGTTTAGAGACGAATCAATATGCAACTTATCATTGCCAGCAAATTGAGCTCAGGAAACATGATATCATAGGGCAACTTCAATATGCAACATATCTCATTCAAATTTAATTGGAGAAAAAAACTAGAGCATAGTCCCATACTTGAATTTTACACAACGAAACACCAACAAGAGCTTAAACCAAACAAAATTTATGATCACTTCTAACTGTTCCTTGTGACGACCTTTTCTTTTTGTAATTACAATTGCAATCATCTGTTACACTAAACAATTGTGGCAACTATTTTATTGTTAAATATATATTTGTTTATTCACTTTCATTGTCTGTGAGGAAGCTCAACTTGCATTTTACTCATGTTATGACAGTAGTTTTGCAGCCTTTATTATCAAAACTACTTTTCCAGATTGAAATTTAGCAGCCATTTCCATTCTATTTCATTATCTTCTATTTTAATACCTCAGCATCCAGACCAAATGAATTCCTCCTGATGACATCCTTCAGATGCGCCCTTTCTAAAGCCTCCCAAAGGTCAGGATCATTGTGCTCATTGAACGGATCAAGGTTTAATCTCACAGTTCCTGGAGAAATTAAAAACCAAGGACAATGAGGCACTCAAGTATTAGAAGATATTCTGCTAGAAATATCGTGAATACACAGAGAAATAGTTTAACTTCTCCTCTTAAATTTTCTAGGTACTCTAATATATTTTTCCATTTGAAACTTTGAGGAAAGATAGCTACGTCTAAAATGTGGAGTGCAGGGGCTACCCTCAATTTAATAGAGTCCAAACACTGGACAAAAGAATGCATTAGATCAAGACTAATGTCGATTCAGTTATTATCATTCATGTTCATCACATTTGTAATTTGCATCAAGGAAAGGCTTATCGGTTCTCTTCTCCCTTAATCTCTCTCTTCTGACATAGCTAATACTGATTGTATCTTTATCCTCACAAGCATCAATATTGTCCTGATTACATTTTCAAGGCCCAAGAACAATACCCAGAATCATGTGGTATTTTACTCTTCGTACACAAATCTACTTGATTTCAGAAATAACTACAGTTCTATTAATTTCATCACAGAAAAGTGAATTTGTCAGCAATGAACCAGATAAGGAGTACTTCTAGAGTTGACCAAGTATACTAAAACTTTTAAAAATTAAGTAAACACTTGACTACTCACAAATTAAAGTGCATACCTGAAAAGAGAACCGGTGACTGTGGTATAATACTAAGAACCTTTCGTAAATCTGTCAGTCCAAATCTAGCAATATCACAACCATCAATCAAGATTCTTCCTTTTTCCAGTTCTACAATCCGAAATAATGCATTCAGCATGCTGGATTTCCCCGCACCAGTTCTCCCAACAATTCCTAGCTTCTCACTTGGAGAAGTAGAGAACGACAACCCACACAGGACTGGCGGAAGTTCAGGCCTATAACGTAGGACAACTTCCTCAAATTGAATTGACCCAGATGAAGGCCAACCAGGTTGAGGACGGTGGCTGTCAATGACATCTGGAGCCTCTGAAGGCAAATTGATATATGTGCCCACACGTTCAACAGCATTTAAGCTATTTTCAGCGCGGCTTGCTTGTCTTAAAACACCACTTAATAGACTGGTGATGTTTAAAGTATAACTGAGAAGTAGACCCATTGTTGATGCAAATGCTGCCGGGTTTTCTGCTCTTCCAATCTCAAGAACTGCAACTGTTGCTGTCAACCAAATCATGAGGCCTCCAAGTGTTTCTAACCTTATCGTGAGCCAACGGTTTGAACTAGTATTTGCAAGAGTGAATCTGATATTATTATCCATTGACTTCCCATTAACACTGGCAATCCGATCATAAGCTTTATATGCACGAATGGAGGACAGACCATTTAAGGCTTCTCCAAATTGTGCATAAATAGGGGATCTGGTAATGGAATCCAAGCGCTTCACTTCACGAGATGTGCTCTGCAATAGCAAATGCTTATTGAGACTGGTTTGGAGCACGATGTATTAAATGAAGAATGATAATCACCACATGTGCATGCAACTAAGGTACAAAACTTGTTTATATTACAGTGAACTAGGGAAAAAAATGCCATTTCACATGTGAGCGCATCCTATAATGCTTGGAAGGAAAGACCAACATCATGCGGTAGTTAATATTAATAAATTCTTTGTTAAAATTTCCGTTACATGTCCTGTTCAGTAGGTATCAATCTCACAAACCAAGGAAACACACAAAACCAAAAACTTAAGTAACTCACTATCACAGCATACCTGGTAATATAGATACGCTGCGTAAAACAAGATGAGAAGTGGCATCATGGCCCACAATGAAAAAATGCTCACAATGCCTATCAGTGCAAAAGTTGAAAGGAGCTGCCACAGCTGATTCATAAACATATTCATTAAATTGGCAACGTTACGATCTATATCACCTAGATCTCTTGAAAACCTATTGATTACGCGCCCAGTTGGATTGGTCTGGAAAAACAACATCGGAGCTTTAAGGATGGAATGTAGCATCATATCATGCAATTTTCTGGCCGCGCGAAGACTTGAGATGATCAACCAAAAAGAGTTGGTCAGCGTCACAGTTACCTGAATCCATCAAAATGGTAAACAACTCATTGTAATAAGAACAAAAGTAGAAGATAAAAATCCGGAATGCCACAATAGAGCATGAATTAATTTTTCAATTGAGGCATCACTCATGGAGAGGTAAAATGCCTAAACCATTATTATGCTGTGTAACTTATGTTTCTCAACTCCACACCCCTTTTTTATTTTGAGTATATAAGAAGATATATTCTGCTAAATTATTTTTCCTTCAAGAGAGCAGTTCTTTGAATAACTCAAAAAGATATATTGAAAATGAAAACTGACCCATCATTAATTATAAGCTTTCATTCAATGATGATCTGCTAACCAAGATGGATATTAGTGCAAACTATTTATTAGCTACAGAAATAGACACACCTGACTAAATCCTAGAAGAGCATAAATGGCAATGTAGTATCCAGGCTTGTAACTGGTTGAAGTACTTTGATCTGTCCAAAAGCTTAACCACATGCTACTTGAAACTCTAAGAACTTCGGTTGAAAAGTAGAATGTAAGGAGTATCATAACCACCCATAGGCCTCCTAGCGCATCCTTATACCTGCAAATACAAAAAGTAAATGAAAATCATTTCTATGCCCATCACAAGCAGAATCAACGCAACATGCAGTTGCTTTAGAGGTTCATGTGGATTAATGAATTATTAATGCCCCTTACAAGTAAATTCAAACGTAATAGTGAGAGCTATAGAACCCAACAGGTTAACTTGATAGAAAGAGGGCCCAACTTTTGTATGCAAGTTCTAGTGTTCTACCAGAACTAAAATTTTAATGTTTTCAAAGAAGATTATTTTCCATTTATGGAGAGAGATAGCCATCAATAATCAAAAGAAGCTGTCCAAGAAGAATATAGGTTTCCCAGCTGAGTTTGTCTTAGGAAAATAAATTATAAAAATCGAAGATATTTTGACATGCATGAGTTTCACAGCTTTAGTGTTGATAACGAATCACAAGTTTTATCTCATATTACCTCGTCAAAACCTTCCAGCTGACTGCACCTGTTTCCCTTTCTTCTTGTTTTACAAGTACAGCTTTCTTTCCTTTCCTCTTTCTAGCAGAATTTGCAATTTTTACTGGCTCGTTGATCTCAACCATCTCATTTGAAGTTCGTTTTAAGTCTTCCAGGTCAAAGTTTTTTCCATCTTCCTCTCTTTCTCCTTGTTTTTCCATTTTGCCAGCATTTTCCATCAGTTTCTGAAATAGCCTTCCATTTTTGGAGATTTCCTCGAAGGTGCCCTCTTCGTTAATTATACCATCAGAGACAAGAAAGATGTAGTCAACATGTGGAAGAAAATGTAGCTGGTTTGTGACAAGTATTCTGGTTTTCCCTTCCAACTCTTCCTTGATGCACCTGTTGAAAACCTGCAAATGACCACAGATTTGACTGATATGGAATAAACTCAAGAACTCACATCTAGTGCTTGAGAAAAGATGAATGATCATATGCAAAAGTTGAAACTATTATCAAATAGAAACTGAAAATCGAGACTTTATTTAATTCCCACAGAAGATTACAGACAAGCTGAGAAAAAGGAAAAGAAATCCTTCAGGGACATTGGACTTGATAGATCACAAAGATTTAAACAGAAGTCAAAATTAGATTCTAATCAACGGTCTTTGCATTTTATAGGTTGTTCGATGTTATCATGTTCCATTTATGGTTTTGCATCTATTAGAGGCTAAGTAGTCCTTGTTAATGCTGGACAAGAACTACTACTTCAGTAGTTTCCACTTGGACCAAATTCCCAGCATTTAACCTCAAAACCTATTTGTCCTGTATCCTATACAAAATAAAGTTTAGTTAAATGCAATGCTTTCCAGTCCTACATACATTATAAAATGTACACGATCGGCTTAAAATGTGACAGAAACTAGCGAATGTTAATCAGAGTAATAGATTACTTCTTGGGCAACATGTGCATCAAGGGCACTTAAAGGGTCATCAAATATGTACACATCCGAGTTGGAATAGACAGCTCTAGCCATGGAAACTCTCTGCTTCTGCCCACCACTAATATTCACACCTCTTTCACCGATCTCAGTGAGATCATGATCCTGAAGTACCGAGATGAGATAGTTAATTAGTTGTCGAGGCATTCCTGAATAAGCAAAAGAAAATACAACGATAGATGTTTTAAAGTCACTTAACAGGTAGTATGTCAAGATCATGCCGTAGAGCTGTGACATCAATGGTTTTCCCATATCTTTCTGGTTGAAAGCTAGACCCAAACAATATGTTATCACGAACCTGTGAAAACAAATTTTGGAGGCAAGCAGCTTGAATGGCAGTAGAAAACTTTAATATGCAAAGAATAGTTGGAAGTGGTAAAAATTTGGAAATCAAAATGAACTTTAGTAAAGAACGTAAGCTTACAGTAGCATTGAAAATCCATGAAACTTGCGGAACATAAGCAACAGTCCCTCTTATAACAACACTTGAATTTCCAACTGGAGGCAGCTCCCCTAGCATTGCCGATATAAGTGATGTTTTTCCTTCTCCAGTTCCACCAACTACTGCAACTAAGCTTCCAACTGGCACATCTAGGTTGATATTTGATAAAGTGGGTTTATCTGCCTGGAAAAGAAAATCTCAAATTTGTTTTCATCCAGGGAAGAAACATATTGAAATATCAACAATGTTGATGTTAATGAGTACATGAAAACCTTCGTATTATAAAGTTTGCAAATACCACCGCATATGAAATTGACCTCTACAAGTAAATAACACGTAAAATCGAAGATGGACAAAAGGTCTGCTCCATCATTAATTCTGCTTCTCTTTTAAAGACCTAAAACGATGGAATTCCCTCTAAAATAGCACCTCAACTCATTTTCCATCCACTATATATATTATACATAAGAGAGAGAGACAGATGGTGGGTGGGTGTGTGTGTGTATGGTGGGGGGAAGTAATTAGGATTCCATTCCTTCCAGCCAGATGCCTCGAGGCAGAGGTCTAACAACTTGCATTTTGCCTTTCTATGCTCTTATAAAGCATGATGCAAACTAACTGTGTGGACTTATCATGAATAAACCCTTCACAAGCATAATGAAAAGCAAAGCAGTTGACTTGTACTTAAATAGAAATAAAATTATAGATTGACCTTTGAATCCCATGAAAAGTTTCCATCCTTAATTGAGATGGCTGGAAGACCTCGCTGAAGAGGTGGATTTGGTGCCAGAACTCTCTCTTCAGCTAAGAAAAGCTCCTCAAGACGTTGTAATGATACATTTGCATTTACAACCTGGAAAACCAAGGCAAGACTGTTGAGATTCCAATATATACTAGTATTTAATTATTCGAGTAACACAGCTAAAATATTGACTACATTAGATCACATTATGAATAATGATCAACAACAAAATAAATAAATTTTACATCTTCAAAGGTTATTTTCCTTTATTACCATAAAATCTTACTTTTCAGTGGGGAGCTCTTAAGCTGATGACTGACTTGACAAGTCAGCTTTCTTATCTAGCCAAGACTTAGTTTTGACAACTAAATAGGTTTGCAGTTTACCGTTTGAAACTCAAAGTTTCAGTAAACAACAAAATGTAAATACCATAGCAACAAATAATACCTAAATAAAAGATTTTCCCAATAATAATTTCCAGCAATGAGGGCAAAGCTGCAAGCCAATTGAATTCTACTAAACAGTAAATATAAATAAAGGATGAAGTTAAACCTGACTCAACAAATTAGGAAGCGTGTTCAGAGGAACTCGCAGAATTGCAAACAGAGAAAGTGATGTGAATGCCCTTGAAGGTGTTAAATCCCCACCAAGCAAGGTGAATGCCCCAAATGAGACTACTGTCACGACAACTGGTATGCTGTTCAGCATGAAAGTGTTGAACTGCAAGAGAAGGCAACTCGTTAAAAAAAAATCTATATATCTGGTACAACATGCATACTTTAAGATCAGTCAGACAAAAAAAAGAGTATATGACGTCATAGAGCCCCATCAAGGTATCTAGAGTGTAAGCCACCTTTATCCATTAATCGGCTTAAATGTGGATCTAATTGGTTACAACAATCACAATTACACTTGCAAAAGCAATGTACCAAAATGGTGAAAGTGTACATGTCCAAGAAAATGGTTGATCACAATGCTTTATATATTCCAGTGCAAAGGCAAGTGCATAAATTGGTGAATGCAATATTCCGCATGGCAAACATCATATTATGTTTTGGAATTGGCATTTTCTAGTAATAAGAAAAAAAACAAGAAAAAGAAAAGAAGGCAGGACTAGGAATTTCGACAATAAACATACAGCAGATAGTAATTGAGCTCTTCGAAGCCATGCCAGTTCATCGTCACGTATACTGTGGACTCTAGACTGAAAGCTCTTCTCCCATGCATAAAATCTGAAACATTTTCAAACATAGAGCCAGTAATCACACTACCAAATGGCAAGAAAATACAGCAAAACCAAGGGCATCGCCTTATTAATTAAACCATACTTCACAGTGTCCATAGCTGCTAAAATTTCATTCATGAGGCCGACTCTCCTGTCAGTCCACAGCAATCCCTCCTTTGTCATTTTTCGCATTTTGCTAATCACAATGGTCTGTTCCAGGAGACAAAAAGAAAAATTAGATAAGACATAATCAGTTGTCAGAAAGATGATTTAACATAATTTCAACTTTGATCACAAGAAAAGTGGGAGATAGAAGACATCAGAAGACCATGGACATGGAAAATCATTTCCATTTTTTAAAATCATCAGTCACTTGCCTTGCTGGCAGAGTTCTCTGTTAGACAAGATTTACTCTCACGATTTCTATGATACCTATGTCATTCTTGAAGATCTTTTTTGCTTTCTTTTCTTTCCCTCTGATCAACATGCAGTTTAGATGAACTATTGGCTGACATCAAAGGGTTAATATACAGACTTACATATTTGTAAGCAGGCAAAAAAATCATTACATTGGCTTACGTCAATCTATACCCCAGATTTAAGGGGTGGACTTGCTTCAGACTTTCCAATTTCAGTGTCAATTCATAAAGTAAAATCCCACTTTGCTAGTCAATGAAATCTAAAATCTTAAAAGAAGTTACCGGAAGAGAGATTAATGACTAAGAATTTTGAATTAAAAGAAAAAAGAAAAGCAATGAACTTTTTTACCTGCAGTGGGACCATGAGAACGAGCATTAGTGATCCAAGAAGTGAGGCAACACCTAGTTGCTGATAAAGAAGAGCCATGGAAATAATGATGCGAAATGGAGCTGACCACAATACATGAAGTTGTTGGCATATTTGCTGAGCAAAGAAAAGATAGTACAATAAAGATTAAACAACCAACTAATATTATGACATGCATTTATTACAGAATCTGAAACAATCTAGAAGTTCTTCCATGTTCAGAGAAAACAAGTTATGTACCAAAAGAGAGAATAAAATTTCATATCCAGCTAAAACATCAGAATTCCACACTTAACATATCTATTTTTGAAGACAAATTGACCAATATATCCCATGTTAGAGGTATAGATGCGTAATGCATACTTCATTTGATGTTTCAAAATCTCAATATTCATTTCGACATATCACTTATATTTATAGTAACAATGTAGTGTGAGTACTGATTCTTTGCATTCTTCTTAATCACTCTCAAAGCTACATTCTTCCTTACTGAAGTAATAACATAAGGCATAAATTTGAAACCTATCAAGATATTTACTGAAGTGTCCTTAGGTACACCATCATTTATCTTTAATGGTGAAAATCGGATTCCAATGCATAACATGCAATTCTTTTTTCATCAATTAACATTCGCATTGTCACAATAATTAAACAAGAACCAGACCTGAAGTGCATTAGCATCTGTTGTGATCATGTTTGTTATCTTTCCAGATGGAAAATTCTTGCGAGCCTCGTGAGTCAATCTCAGAGATTTGTAAAAGATAGCTGCCACCTATGACAGAAAGTCAGAAACAATACAGCACATAATTAGACCACCAACTTGAACCGGAGAACTCAACAACCTAAATCTGCCTTAACTAAGGCCACTGTGCTATACTTGAAAGGTAAATGGGTGAGCCCAACACACTCAAATAGCTCCACGAACTTATTTGTATCTATTTTGTGTGAAAGAATATTACCAGAGTAGACCGTAGACGGAAACCAACACGCCAGACATTCTGCATATACTGACCCTCGAGTAGTACAACACATAACTGACATGGGTTGAAACAAGTCAAAACATCAGATTCATCATCAAGCTTTCCAAGGAATCATTTTTTAAAACATAAATTGATGTCAGCAACATGAAGAGCTGATAGAAGAAGCAGTGTTTTATCTTTTATTAAAATAACAAAACCAAAGTCGTATTTTGCTCATGCAAATACTAAAAACAAAAAATGGAATTTTTATAAATTGCAAAAAAGATAGTTCTTAATATATACGGATAAAGACAATGATGTCAACAACACTGTTATTCAAACCACAGAAGAGATGAGAGAAAAACTTGAATACAACGAAAGAGAAATTGGGTGAAAAACACCCATGAGATCAATTGGAATTTGGAAAACATGTGATTCACGGCAGATACCATGTTATGCTATGACATAATCTGTACAAAAGAAAATTCCATTGGGAGATTTTGGCTTGTCTTAAACCAGAACTGATAAGGAGACAGAATAGGGATCATACCACTCCAATAAACATCAAGAAGGCATATATATAACCAATCCAGGCTGGGTCACCTCGTTCCATTGACTGCAGGGCAGCAACGAGAGAATCATAAAAGTAACACCAGGCATGAATACACTAGGTAAAATCATGTTATATATAGAATGAAACAGAACCAAAAGATTGACTACCATAGAAAGTTTCCTTGGCTGAAGGAAATTATTGTTTACTTTGTTGTTTTTTGAAATTTCTCTAATCTTTTTTTTTTTTTTGGCCAGAGAAATTTCTCTAAAATCTCTTAATATATGAACATCATCCTTAAGAAGATAGGGCTGAAAATCTGTAGGAAATTTTCAAAATAAGATAGCATATGGCAGAATAAACAAGAGAAATGAGAAGTATTTGTTTACCAGGCCTTGGCCAGGTTAAAAAGAAAAAACACAAACCTGTAAGAGACGGTTCAATAAAAGAGGCCCCGCATACTGACAAAGGTCATTTCCAATCTGTTGTGTTCAAATACAAAGCTATAAGCTTGCATTCAAAAATTTCTTTCTGATTCTTTCTACGAATTAGTCAGATCTTCATGAAACATTAAACTCCAAATAATTTTTCTAGAAGGAAAACTTGAGACTTAAATCCATACAAAATCAAATTAACTTTCACAAGAGAACTATGAGTAGCAGGCTCAGTACCTTGAAAACACCTGCTAACCAAAACCTGCATGACTCATTTGTAAACAAAAGAGTTAGTATACAAGACAAGGCGATGTCCAGGATGTACAAGTTCCCATTACCACTAATTACATGGACAGGGAGGAAAAGAGTATAACCACATAGCTAACTAACCTTCCTCCTAGGCTACTATTCAATGCTCTCAAGAGCCATGGTTTAGATCTTTCAGTTTCTTTGAGCCAACATCTATGGAACCTGCAAAGGTAAAAATTGAGATTGTTAAAAGGCTGAATGCATTATCATGATGAAGCAAATGCAAGGGAAATAATGAAATGCTAACTTTTGAGTCAATGTTTCGGTCTGATCCCATGTATCTAGTTTCCAAACATCTCTTTCAGTGATAGGTCTTCTATAACCTTGCTGCATGAGGGGAGTAATCCATCCAAAAAATATTCCTGTCATAGCATATTAGCCAACTTATGATTAGAAGATCACATTTATTTATAGTAAAGCATCACCCTGCAACATAATAGTTTAGGTTTAAAACTTGAAACCCCAGCTGTCGTTTTTAGTAGAACCCCACTCAGAATTTCCAGCTAAAAATGGCAACCCGAAAGGAAAAAAATACCGAGGATACTATACTCCTGAATCCTGATGTAGAAAACGTGCATACTTTCATGTACCATATATCACAATTCTTGACCATACTGTATCACTATAACACCAGGTTCCTATATGCGGTCCAGCCAAGTCGTTACCAAACATAATTTCGAAGAAATGGAACTTTGCTATAAATAACTATCAAACCAGCAGCCTTTTGAACTTTCAACCTTGTGGTACCATGACCAGTCAATCAAAGTACTTACTTGAACAAATGTTGGCTTGCCTCTCAGGACATATGTGCTCTCCTCCTGGAAGTGGTTCATATTCTTCATCAAGAGACTCATTTTTTATCAAATCATATCCAGGATAGGGATTGAGCTCAGGAACATAAACAAGAAGAAGAATCCCAAATAAAACCTACATCAGAATCATAAGCACAATAATGAAACTGCTTAAAAGAACTTAAAACTCTGTCACAAGTGTCCAGCTTTTCTGTTCCCCAGGAATTAGTTTTTACACTGCCCTAGCAATTATTGACATTACCACAAGTTTCAAATCCCAAGAAGGATAATGGCCTCAATGATCAGGGAGCATCGTGGAGAGAAAAATAGTCATGCTAGTTAAAAGGGGTATGATTTTTTCTGTTCACATTCTTTCAAGACCAAGCATAATGTCAATCTATAGTCAGTAAGAAGATGCTAACTTTTAGCCCAGAAAGGAAGGAGGTGGACTGACATGATGCTAAAGTCATGCCAACCAAAAAGAATGCATGTAACTAGCCAAATGATAAATGCTTGGAAAAAGCGGTCATATTCACATCTCCAGAAGGTTTGTGAGGTGGAAGAGAAAGTAAGAGCAAAAGAGAGCACTGTGTCTCTCTTTAAGTTTCATTTTAATGTTTTATACATCATAACTGGCAAATGGACATGGCTTTTAGCCAGACTTCAAGCGGCTGCAAAAAACTAGGAAAGATAATGTGGCAACAAGGCAAATACAAAAGCAGGTAAAGACTAGACCTCATTTATTGAAAAACTGGAAAACATAGATTCAAATGAAGGAAGAAAAATACACAACAAACCTGGCAGATAACCATGCTGATGCTTAAATATACTGCATAGCTGCACAAGCAAATAAACTTGTCAGTATAATTGTCCAATTGACATGTTTAACTAAAGTAGATTCTGTCTGGCCAAAAAATAAAAAAACTAAGTAGATTCTGTATACACGGGGCCAAAACAACTAGTAAAATTAAAATGGTTGAGAAAGCCTTTTCCTTTTCAAAGATTGAGTCAACATCAACAACTAATCATTCACTCCCAAAAATATGAAAAATATTTAATCAACCCAAAATAATTGTCCATAGATAAATTACTATATGACTTTAATAGTTACAAGAGTCATTACAGCCAATGGTAGTCTCTTCTTCCTTTCTAAGAATAATAGAAAAAGAGAGAGAGAAGAAGAAGAAGATAGAGAGTTAAATATAGCCTTCACCCTACTTACTACTCTTCCAAAACCCAGTAAGATATTTTTCTGCTTTCATGACAGAAATATTAAATTGACTTATTATTCATGTTATGAGGCTTATAAAAGAACATGCATAAAAGAAAAGGATAGAAAACAATACGCCCAAAAGAGATAAAGAGAGACATGATTTTATGGTGGATTTTTTTCTTAAGAGGCTTATGGTACTTAAAGCAAACTGAGGAATTGCAGGAATCTGACCTACTGTACAAATCCTTGACTTGGAGAATGACATTGAGTAACACAGCATCCCCAACAAGGACATAAACAACTGCAAAACGAACATACCACCGAAACTCCCGGATGTAAATTTTTGTTTCCAGTACTATCATAATAAGCACAGAGCACCAAGTAGTAGACTCAATGATTGAAGATGTTGCCTGCAAGAGAGTAAATTATAAAGCACATACAGGTTTAAGTAAGAAGCTGACTTGCACCTGAAACCAATAGCAAAACGAAGTGGTCTGTATTTTAAGCCATACTGGTAGCTATAGCAGACGTCCATAATTTTAATTAAAAAACAGAACTCTATTTTAAATAACTACTAAAATTTAGTCAAATGATACTTGAGCATATGAGTTATATTTGAAGTACAAGTTTAAATCAATAAAGCTACGAATGATCAGAGGCCATGACAAGCAGAAACAAAATCTCACCTCATAGGGAGCAAGACCAGTCTCTCCATCTAGATTAAACATTGAGATACCCATTAACAGCCTTAGCAATGGCTCCAGGGTACAATAACCAGCTAGCAAACCAAGCATGTAATTATAGCATTTTGACCTCAAGCAAAACCTCTGGACTTTGGAATTCTTCATAATCAGCCATATTCGGTAACAGCAAAGACCCAAAAGAACCAAGTGAGAAATGCAAGTCACCACAGAGTCGATAGCACAAGGTGTATATGCACCAAAAGCTCCATCAACCTCTTTTGCCCAGGCTGCGTTGGGCTGGCAATACCAAACCAAGGGTTCAAACCCCATCAGTAGCCACCACCCTGAAAGACGAAACTGATAAGACATTTTACTCAGCTCAACTTCTCCTTCTCCCAATAGAAATGTAAACAGTAAAAGTGCCTTGTCAATTACTTGCTAAAACACTGCACAATGTTGCTCTTCAACACAATGTACTAATATCTAGATTGAGAAAAAAGCTCACTCATGCTTCAATCATTCAAAATATTGTAGCAAATTACTGTTGTAAACATCCCAACTCAAACCATTCAGAAAAATGAAAATTTAATTGTAGCCATGCTTCAGATGCAACAAAGCCAAAAAGGTTAATCATTACAACTAAGTCCAAAACAACTTCTCAGCATAAGAGAAGTAGAGAACACAAGACCGGTTCAACGTTTGAAAACCAACTCGTAACTCATAAACAGAAAATGGGATTTAATATTCAAGTTTCAACAATCATCCGATTAATCATCCGACTAGGACAATAGAAGCTGTATAAAAACGCTTATTGAGCAATTAAGTCTCAGTAGAGGGTCAACTACTTCCAAGCAACATTAAAAAAAATGTTCAGAACTGTCTGTCATATCTCTGCAACCAATTACAGAAAGAATGAGAGCGACAAATTAAGCAAAACCATTTCAATTATGATGTTTAAGAACCAACCCGACTCATAACTCATAAACAGAGAATGGGATTTAAGATTCAAAATTTAACAAGCATCCAGATTCGGGTGATAGATGGTATAAACAAAATGCATATTGAGCACGTAAGTCTCAGTAGAGGGTCAACCATTTCCAAGCAACATTAAAATCAAAGAGTTCATAATTGTCTTTCATATCTCTGTAACCAATTACAGAACAAAAACAAGATCGACTAAGCTTCATACCTCAGCGACTGGAACAGAACAGGACAGTTTCGTTGAAGTTGAAAAGTTTTCAAGTAGTATAACAAAAAAAAAGCTTTTAAGCAGTGAAACTATAAGAATAAAAAGAACCCAGGATTCTGGGAGAGGACAGTGTTGCTATATTCACGAATGCATGGTTTACTTCTAATGCATATATAGTTTCAAAATAAGTCAAAGAAGAAGTAAGAGCCTTGTATTATTTCAATTACGAAAACGAAAGAAAGTGGTGAAATGAAACAAGACAACAAAATAGTTATAGCCTTGTAGGCTTAGCAAACGTCACGGCTTACGCGGACAAACTTGTATTATTAGCAAAAAGACAATAAAAAATACACTAACAATTACAAGACTCGTCAGTTTTGTAAAATTTAAAGTTTGGATGTAAAATAAATCCTTTGTCCTGGTCGAGTCTTTCTTGAATCTTTTTTTTCCAAAAAGAGAAACTGAAAATTGTAAAAGAAAGTTTCCTCTTTTATATATAAAAGGGAAAAACAACGGAAAAAGAAAATTGATTCACTGGGGAACGAACGCTTACGAGATAAGAAAGGAAGGCAAATTGATCGAGAATCTCAAATTCATTTGTTTCCCTCCCCTTTCAAAATTCTAACCCTAACCGGGTTTTCCGATGATCCGTAGTGCAGTATCAATGGAATGTGATTAATCGGGTTGAATGTTCAAATTTATATCTCCGATTGAACCTGCATTCGGCTTCCAAGATTCGCCTATGTCCACCGGCGAGTAATGCCGTAATCTTGATTCATAAAAGGCTTCCATTGTCGTAGCATAACTGCACAATAGACTAAGCTCCCTCGCCGGTGCCATTGCATTGAAGAACTTTGGATTTTTTTATTTTTTTTTTTTCATAGAGAACTTTGGAATTCAGAGTTCAGACTTTGGGGACGTAAAAAACTGATTACTGAATAGCAGCGTGAACCAAACGCGGTGGGTTACAATACAAACAAGCCAATAAGATTTTAAAATGCCACGCGGCGCTTGTATCACTGCACCACGTAGTTATAAGATAGAGCCGTGGGATTAAACGGTCGGTCAAACATTTGGTATTTTATGTTGACTCGGCCCATAAAACTTTTAGTCCAATAGGCATAAGCATTGGGCCGAGAAGAACCTTCAATCTCTCCAATTATTTCAAAACGAAAACAATTAGAGAAAATTGCAATAAAATTTACTTTTTGCAAATTAGTAATATAACTCTGTAAAGTGTAAACTATTTTAATCAGAAAAAAGAAAGGAAATCCATATCCATGTACTTGAATCGTAATTCTTAGGGCCCAAAAATTTGCAAAAAGTGGGTAATCTTACAATTTTTTAGGGTAGACATTACATCATTGATGGAAACCTTGGAAAATTTCAGATGCTAATGCTACAAAAATACCCAGTTATAGACTATTACAGAAGTTGAAAAAAGGGGCCATGGTCAGACCTATTGTTACAGAGGAATTAAAGAGATAGCCATTCTACATCTCAATTTGATCCCAATCAATTGATCTGTCTTCTACACCATAATCCGATTGTTGAAGTCTGTTCCTTGCCAATCTGCTCATCATAGCCAGACCTGCAAGGGAACAACAATTAGATGACTAAAGGAAAGATGCAAAAACGAAACACACTGCGGGTCTTGTCTTGTGTTTCCTTTCTTGAGTTTGCTAACTATATATTCCCTAAATTCTAAACATCATAAGTTGCATAAAAAATGTAAATAGGCAAACCATTAAAAGAGAAGAAATTAGAGCACAATACGCAGACAGAAACATGCTGAAATATGGAACATCTAAGATTCGGTCATTAGACATGGAGCAAATGTAAAGCAATACAGGGCATTTTCCTTTTGTACCTTCAACCATCTTGTAAAGTGATGACCACCATCCATCTTTGGACATCTTGTGCTGATCCAGTGACTCCTCAATTGCTTTGTCATGCTTCCCTTCCAGAACCTCCTGAAGAGTTATCACAGAATCCCTTGTTTTCTTGAGGATACTACTTTCATCTTCTATTTCCAAACGTGTAAGATCATTCTGCGATGAAGTGAGGCTAACAGCCAGGGCAAACTGGGCTGCAGCAGCCCAACGAGAAGATGCCAGCCATTTCCTCTGTCTATCCAACTGCCTATACTCACCTCTTACCGATCTGTTCTCTCCTTCCCCTCCAAGAACTAAACTACGCAAGTATTGAGCATTAGCAGCCCCAGTACTTTGAACCATTTTGGAGAAAGCACTTTCCTCATTTGACAGTAGTTCCTCAGGCGTATCATATTCCAGAACCTGGTGAGAAAATAAATATCAATACATCAACCAAAATCCAGACAGGAAAAAGAGTATAAACTAATCATAGAAAAACTCTTTCAAGGTCAGCTAAACAAGCTTTAGAATTGTGCTTATACCCTGCCAGAATCAAGCAGAAGGATACGATCACAGTCAATTATTGTATTCAGCCGGTGAGCAATAATAAGCATGGTACAAGATTTGAATTCTTCCCGAATAGTTTTCTGAATAAGAGCATCGGTCCTAACATCAACAGCTGCAGTTGCTTCATCAAGAACAAGTATCTTTGATCTCCTCAACAATGCACGAGCAAGACTTAGCAATTGCCTTTGTCCCACACTGAAATTTTCCCCGGCTTCTGAAACCTGGACAAAACACAGGATACATTATCATGGATGTCAATGAACAGTGAACACTTCATATAAAACCATCAATAATCATATTTTTTACAACTGAAAATGTGTGTGTATTTGTTTCCATCATAATTTTTTTCGTAAATACCTCAGCATCCAGACCAAGGGAAGTCCGCCTAATGGCATCTTTTAGGTGTGCCCTTTCTAGAGCCTCCCAGAGATCAGCATCATTGTGTTCATTGAAAGGATCGAGATTAAATCTCACAGTTCCTGGCCAAATAAAAATAAATAAATAAAAACGGTCACCGATATTATATAATTTAGTTGGAAGTAAATAAAAATAATGACAGGATGCAGAGGGTACTGACTGATAGACAATCCAGTAAAAGTAGAAAAGTAGGTCTACAAAAATGATCTGTCAGATCAGCCCTTCTTTCTAAGTTGCCAGATATTAGGAAAAATTACATAATTCTACTATGATTAAAGATAAAAAAAAAATATAAGTCACATCATGGGACAACCGCAGTAAGTTTTAGACCAAGCTATTGTTGAAATTATAACCTAGATTGTTTGAGGGCATACCAGAGAAAAGAACTGGGGCTTGTGGTATAATGCCAAGTACTTTACGTAGGTCCAACAGTCCAAACTTTGCAATATCACAGCCATCAATCAAAATCCTTCCTCTTTCCAGCTCTACAATTCTAAACAAAGCATTTAACATGCTTGATTTTCCAGCCCCAGTCCTCCCAACTATCCCTACCTTGTCACTGGGAGAAATCGTAAACGACAACCCATGCAGGACTGCAGGAAGTTCGGGTCTGTAACGAAGGACAACATCCTCAAACTTGATAGATCCAGATGACGGCCATCCGGGAGGGGGACGATTATTCTCAATAACAAGGGGAGCCTCTGAAGGCAACTCTATATATGTGCCAACACGCTCGACTGCATTTAAACTATTTTCGGCCAAACTGGCAAGCCTGAGTACACCGGTCAATAAACTTGTAATGTTTAAAGCATAACTAAGAAGTAGACCCATAGTAGATGCAAATGCCTGCTGATCTGCTGCCCTTCCATTCTGCATGACAGCAAAAGTTGCTGTAAACCAAATCATGAGCCCTCCCAAAGTTTCCAAACGGATTGCAAGCCAACGATTTGAGCTCATGTTCACGAGAGTGAACCGGATATTATTGTCCATGGATTTTCCATTTATTTCAGCCATGCGATCATAAGCTTTATATGCACGTATGGTTGAGAGACCATTAAGTGCTTCTCCAAATTGTGCATACACAGGTGATCTAGTTATAGAATCTAAACGCTTCACTTCACGGGCTGTGCTCTGTGGATACAAACAAGGTAATTGTTACAAAAGAACCATAACAAACAGAGATCCAGTTGCAGAGACATCCATATGTCAAATATTATCTGGCTGCTACTAAGACTGCTAGAAAATCAGAAAAATCAAAATAAAATAAAAAATTCTATGTTCGAAAAAGGGAAAAAAAAAGTTTCACTTACCTGGTAGTATAAATAAGCTGCATAAAACAAGACCAAAAGTGGCATTATGGCCCACAAGGACATAGTGCTCACAATTCCTATCAAGACAAAGGTAGAAAGGAGCTGCGACACTTGTGACAAGAACATATTCATGAATGGAGCAACATTTCGGTCGATGTCACCTAAATCCTTTGCAAACCTATTAATAATGCGTCCAAGGGGGTTTGTATGGAAGAAGACCATTGGAGCTCTAAGTATGGAACCCAGCATCGCATCATGCAACCTTTTAGCTGCATAGAGACTTGATATGACTAACCAATATGAATTGACCAATGTCACCGTTACCTGAAACCACATTAGGACAAATATAACAATGAGCTATGAAACTAGTAATTCTATTCACTTAAATGTCGATAATTCTTCTGACAATAAAAGTACTACTTATTAATTGGAATCATAAACTTCTATAATAGTAAGCCCTTTTAAGGGTTGCGCGACACGTGGCTAAATGAGGGGAGAGTATTCTCCCCCATAATAAATGGAATATTTATTAAATGGTACTCAAACATTTATACTTTATTCAATTCAATCCTTATATTACTTCTTTATATATCATTTAGCCCTTCAATTTAATTCTTTTCATAGAAACGCCCTCAAACTTTTTTCTTCAATGCAATTTAGTAATTTAAATATTTTATTCTATACAATTTAATCCTTTAATTTAATTTCTTTTATTTTTAAAAGATTTTAAAATATTACTTATTAATACCCTTTAAATATAATTTAAAATATTTATTTTATTCTATTTAGTCTCTATATTATTCTTTTTATATGATTCAACCCTTCAACTTCTATTCCTTTCATATTAAGCACTCAAAAAATTTTATTCTAGCAATTTAGTTCATCCAGTATTTTACCATATACAATTTAATCCTTTAACTTTATTTCTTTTTTTTTTTTAAAGAATTTTTTTTATTTTACTTATTAATGCCCTTTAAGTATGATCTAAGATAATTTTTTACAAGTCTAATAAAAGATGCCCCAGCGAAGCAGTGGCGGGTTGTTTTCTAGTGTTAGGAAAAGAAAACTTTCGAACTCCTAGAAAATTAGAACTTCTTTCTCATGTAAATCGAATATAACTCCAGAAGGATGTATAAAAGCACTTGCACACTGAAACCTAAGGCCGATTTGCATCAATTTGCATCAAAGAAACTCATACCTGACAAAGTGATAGAAGCGCATAGATCAAATTGTAGAAACCGGCTCCATACGCCTTCGTAGTACTTTGATCTGTCCAAGAACTCAGCCATGTGCTACTTGAAATTCGTAAAGTTTCTGTCAGGAAGTAACATGTAAAGAGCACCATTACCACCCAAAAACCTCCCAATGCATTCTTGTACCTAGGAAGAGGAGAAAGACACCGCATTCATTTAGCTGATTATAATAGAACATGTGGAACTAAAGATATTGTGGTAAATACACACATGCAGCATTGAAATTTGAAGAATAGGATACCTCGCCAAAACATTCCAACTGACAACTCCTGTTTCTCGTTCTTCCTGCTTAATGAGAACAGATTTGCCTTCTTTTCGTTTAGTTGTTTGGCCTGCATTTTTGGACATGTCATTTGCTACCCCATTAGCAACAGTTTTATGATCCACTGTATTAACATTCTCATTTTCCTCTGCATACTCTTCCATTTTTCCAGCATTCTCCATTAGCTTTTGGAACAGCACACCATTATTTGAGAGGTCCTCAAAAGTTCCTTCCTCTTTCACCATTCCTTCATGAACCAAGATAATTCTATCAACTTGTGAGAGGAAGTGCAGCTGGTTTGTGACAAGAACTCTTGTTTTGCCTCTCAATTCTCCCTTCATACATTTATCAAAAACCTGAACACGAATGGTAGCAGAAATCAATGCTACATCAAAATAGAACGCATACTAACATTATCAAATTTCTCAAAAATGAAGGCTGTGATAATTGCAAATTATTCAATTTCTGACAAGGAATAATAGATGTGATACAAGTTTTTCTTTTAAAAAAAAGACCATTAGATAAACCTGCAATGCACAATAACTCATATAAATCAAGTTTATGTGGGCATGCATGCAACACATTGGATTGCTACATGAAAACTATTATGGTTATGGCAACGTGCTCAATCTTGAGTGGACGGGAAAATATACTGAATAACTTTAATAAATTCTACTGTGAACCACAATTTGAGCGAAAAGAATCACAAAAAATGCTACTGTGAACCAAGATACCTGTCGAGCCACATGTGCATCCAGAGCACTCAAGGGGTCATCAAAAATGTACACATCCGAGTTGGAATAGACAGCCCTTGCCATGGAAACCCTTTGTTTCTGCCCACCACTAATATTAACACCTCTTTCACCAATCTCAGTAAGATCACCACCCTAACATAACATGTAGACAAACTATGAATTCACAAACTGTTTTCGTGAAAAGAGAGCGTATTTTGCCCATTCACCAACATTGTAAAACACTTACAGGCAATAGCTCAAGGTCATGCTGCAATGCAGTGACATCTATTGCCTTCTCATATCTTGCTGAGTCGAAAGGTGATCCAAACAGTATGTTATCACGTACCTGAAAGTATAAACCCCAAAGATCAATAACTCAAATGACAGCAGTTACACTTTTAAAGGCTGGAGGCTATAGGCTTTACAGCATGCTGACCTAACTAAATCAAAGCCACTTAAGTCTAAATAAGCCATCTTCTTGGAGGAAATTAGAAATACACCAACATTTCTTATTTCTGTAATATTCAACAATACAGAACTAGGACTTATTGCCTAAATAAACAAGTAAGATAGCATGGCAGAAACAAGCACAAGCACAACTTAAAACAATATGTAAGCAAGCCAAAACTTACAGTTGCATTGAAAATCCATGAAACTTGAGGAACATAAGCTACTGTTCCTCTGACAACAACACTAGCATCAGACATTGCTGGAAGCTCCCCTAGCATTGCAGATATAAGCGAGGTCTTTCCTTCGCCAGTACTGCCAACTACTGCAACCAGGCTACCAACTGGTATATCCAAATTAATATTTGACAATGTCGGCTTCTCCAACTGAAAGCATAACAAGAAGTTTATTAGGTAAAATATATGAAAAGGCACACTTGGTTCTTTAGAATGTCATCAATGACATAAAATGAAGATTTCACTTTCAGTTAGAAAGCAACTTTTCCATAGAAAGGAGCAAGTGGCATAAGCAAAATATAGTCCAAACTTTTTGCCTGTGCAGGAAGTACGACTAGAGTTTGCAGGTGGATGGGTCAAGTTGGGTCAGTTTTAAAGTCAAAGTTAAATTCAGGTCAATTTTGGGTTTGGGTTGGGTTGGTTTCAGGTCATTTGGGTATGGGTCAATTCAGAATCAGGTCTGTCGGGCTTGGCACTCAGGTCATAATCAGGCCATTCGGGTTCGGACTGAGTTTGATTTGCTTCATTCAAGTATCCGATCATTCAGGCTCTGGCCAGGTGCGGTTTCGGGTTGTTGCCTTGTCAGATTGGGGTGAGTCAGGTACCAGTTCTTGGGTCAGTTTTTGCCAGCTCTAAGTACAACGTTTCATCACAACTAAAATGAAGAAATCAATATGATAAAGATGTTGCATAATGAGATTATCACATTAAGATTATTCCATAAGAACAAAAAAATACATTCATGAAAAAAGAGACAGAAAGGAAGGTTTAAAGTTATAAAATTAGAAGGTAGACCTTTGGATCCCATGAAAAAAAACCATCTTTTATTTCGATGGCTGGTAGTTTAGGATCAAGAGGAGGGTTTGGTAGTAGAACTCTCTCTTCAGTTGAGAACAGGTCCTCAAGACGCTTTAGTGATACATTTGCATTTACCACCTGTGAAACTACAGCATTAGAAACCAAGAAGAACACCACTAGTTCTGGTAAATTTCCCTTTGTATGTACCAGACGTATATCAATCATGAAAAGTAACAGAACCAGATAAAGAGAACAAGTTGTTCTTCTCTACTACAAAAATAGCCAGTTGAAACACCAATGCCAGGTGGACTGGTGTGGACACTTCAATGAGGCAAGATAATAACCTGAGTAATAATGTTGGGTAGCATGAATAAAGGGAATCGAAGCACGGAAAAGAGAGAAAGAGACGTGAATGCCCTTGCAGGAGTCAAGTCACCTCCCAGCAAAGTAAACAAGCCAAATGAAACCACAGTCACCACAACTGGAATGCTATTCAGTATAAAGCTATTCAACTGCAAAACAAGAGATAGAATCAGATAAACAGATAAAAGGGGCTTTACCTATGATTTCTACGCAAAACACTATCCGAATCAACACCTAGAACAAGATCTCATTTAGTCAAATTCATGACCCAAGAAAAGCTTGCACCCTAGAAGAAGATCTAGTTGGTAACCTATATACTCTCTCTTGAATACCCAAAATTTCTTTTCTTTTGTTTTTTTTTTTTTTTGCCTATGATTGGTAAATATTTATTAGACAATTGGAAAAGCAAGTGATGACCATCCCATGCATTCTAAAATTATAGAACAGAATGTTTCAGATGCTAGAATCTTTTTTCTTCTTTTCTTTCCTTTTTTTTCGAAACAACTCATTCGTCTCAGATGACGCTAACATTCCTTTAAGAAATTGTCAAAGTAATAGTGTGAAAACAAGCTGTCAGCATGTAAATGTTTTATTATTAAGCTGGGCACTTGGTATTGCACACAACACAATCGTGGACTGCAGTAATTCAATTAGCAATTAGACTAAACATTTTTCTTCTAAGTCACATCGTGACTCAGAAACAGTAAGAGTTGATATATTTATAAAATTATTGGATAAAGACTTTCACAAACAGAAAGAAAAAGATGATTAACAGCATAGATCAGTGCAATACCGCTCCAAGCAGGGATGCTTTGCGGAACCATGACAACTCATCATCCCGGACACCTTGAACTTTAGACTGGAAACTATTCTCCCAAGCATAACATCTGAGAATTTCCATCATTAAGTCAATAGATTAGCTGAGCAAGCTAATACTATATCAAAAGGTTGATAAATAGATGGAAACAGCTATTCTGGAAACAAGCCATACTTTACAGTATCCATTGCAGCCAGTAACTCATTCATCAGGCCTATTCTCTTATCTGTACGTTGTAACCCTTCCTTTGACAATTTTTGCATTCTACTTATAACTACTGTCTGTACACAGATGGACATTAGGAGAGTAAGATCAAATCTAGAAAACAAGGACAATAAAATGCAGGACAAAATAGTAATGCATCATAAGTTTAATGCCACATTACCCTCTTAATTCAAGGAATAAAAAGCAAAACATCCAATACAAAATTAAAAATTAATCTTAAAAACAAAAGGCAAGAAGAGTAAAGAAAGAAAATCACATACTTGCACGGGGAACATAAGGACTAGCAATAATGCACCAAGAAGTGAAGCAACACCAAGCTCGCGATAGAGAAGGACCATTGCAAAAATAATACGAAATGGAGCTGACCACAAAGTGTGAAGTGATTGGCATATTTGCTGCAAGAAGAAAAGGATGAGAAAATTCATTAAACAGAAAGAGACGAAAGGGTATAAATAAAAAAGCACTAGTTTCTTTTCAAGACCAGAGTTTTTCCATTTTTCTCCCATAAACAACAATATCTTTGCTATGAATGGACTCAGATTAATACAGAACTAAAACAAGGGAAACTAGTATAGTGTATGCTAAGAAAATAGACCAATATAAAGGATTAACATTACTGGCATTATGACACTGTTCAAGAGAAGAGGAGAGGAGGAAAACCAAGAAAACATAAAGAGCAGGGTGCAATTTTACCACTAATGAAGTGGATGCCTAGAAGAAACATTAATCTGAACAAAATCCCATTCCACATCATAGAAAGTCAAACTAATTTCAGCTTATCAGCTATTAGAAAAGGTTTTTTACATAAAGGAACAATAAGAAAGATCATGCCTGAAGTGATTCAGCATCCGTTGTCATCAAGTTGGTTATTTTCCCAGAAGGAAACTTCTTGCGCCCCTCGTGAGTAAGCCTAAGAGACTTGCGGAACACAGCAGCAACCTACAGAAGACAAGAGTATCTTCAGCAAAATATGATGCTGAACCATAATGTAACAGTAAACAGGATACAATTTCCTTAGTATAAGGCTCTTACAGCAAGAAATAGTGATGCTCACAGCCTACAACTACACCAAACTAAATGCAGTTCAAAGTAATCTATAAGATTTATACTTGTAGCTTAATTTTCTTTTTTTTTTTTTTGGTTAAAACCGAAAGTATACTTGTAGCTTAAATTATATTATCAACCATGAGCAATTACTGAATAACTTATGAAACAAAATGCAATAAGTGCATGAAAACCAATAGCAACATTGATAAAAATCTTCAATTATAACAACAAAGGTATCAAATAAGATTTACACTGCTAAGCATTATTCTGAGTAAAATGACTGAAAACCATTAGTGCTAAGAAAAAGAAAAGCTCAGAATGAAAAATTATTCTCTTAACAAGGACAGGTACTCTCTAAGCAGGCTAAACATCGCCAATTGCAGAATGACAAGAAAAAATATGGCAACAGAGGCAACAAATGTGAATTTAAACAATTAGCAGATGATTTCAGCAGCCTTGATAAAACAACCTAAACTACACTCAACAAACAAACATCCAGAAAAGAGAAGTTCCAAACATAGCAAGCTAAAGCTAAGCCAATAACCAAGATGATGAAAGACCATAAACCACTGAGATTAATTGTTGATGAGACAAAAAGCTCTATCAGCCAGGTCTTTAACAACCTCTTCCAAACATGAACAAAATAAAAGAAAAAGTGATAAACGAGCTTGTGGATATTCCAAAAAAAGCTAAACTGTTGTTTCCATGTTAAAGAGAAATTTACCAAAGTAGATCTCAGCCGAAATCCAACACGCATTACATTCTGAAAATATTGAGCTTCACATAACACCCCGAGGGCCTGGGTCAAGTTTCAACAAATTAGATTTAATGTGCATTCTCATTAAGAAAGCAACCAGAACCCCCACTGTAAACAAAGGATTAATTTCATACCACTCCAACAAAAATTGAGAAGGCATAAACATATCCAATCCAAGCTGGATCGCCTTGTTGCATGGACTGCAGACATTATATTAAACAAATAAGTGAAAATAGCTAGTGAAAAGGGGGGGAAAACTATTTAAAAACTATACAACTACAAAGATTCACAACCATTGAGCAAATATTTCATCATTAACTTAATACCAGAGAATTCACCCATTATGTGTGTGTGCACGCGCGCGCGCACGTGTGTGCTTTTGAGTGTTTTAATAGGCTAATGAGCAGTTTCTTTTACCATTGAGCCTGAACAAAATGGCTTTCCCATCATATTTTACTCAACTTCTTAGGGGCTGTTTGTTTCGAGGGTATGACAAAAAATGCCCGGTTAAGGGAAGGGTTTTAAGTGAAATACCCATGTTTGGGTACTGTAGAGCAGGGTATTTGATATACCCTTACGAGCCGTGATTACCGCGGTGTTGAAAACGCGCGGGTACTGTGATACCCATGTCGACGGTTAGGTATCACATTACCGGGTGATACCCAGCCATTTCACTTAACGAGTCTCATACCCAGCCATCCCTGCCCGCGTGGGTATATCCCATTACCCCGAACCAAACAGCCCCTTAGTGTAATTAAAATGAGCAAAGCAAGAATTTTACCATTATGGTAATGATATAAATATACTAGCACTGCCAAATGTATAACAGCAAATTACAATGTAAGCAAAAGCACATAACATAAATTACAAGCATCAAGAGTTAATCTAAAACATGGATATAAAACGAGAACCAAGGACTTTCATTCACTGATATTTTTACTCTTGGCATCAAACGGTTAAGGATAGCTTTCCCTCGTTGAAAGGAATGAGACGAGCTTAGTTTATGGCAATTCCATACACTAAAATAAACATAATCATGGACGAATACAAGGAGAAAGCTTAGATAGATGGGCAAACCTGTAACAACTGATCCAAAACAAGTGGCCCCACAAATTGAGAAAGATCGTTGCCAATCTACAAGTTTGCAGACCAAAGCAACAGGTTTAATGAAGAAAATATTAGGAGTAATTCAATTGCAAGCACACGCAATAGCATTAGTCAATTGACAAGCTTCACATACCATAAAAAAAGAAGATGTTAAAAATAAATGACATGTTCATGTCACACACATAAAAAGGATGAAGGATCTAAGACATTTCAAGACACACATAGCGCATGCATTGGGCTTATTCAAAATTCTTCAAAAACTTTGAAACTCCATTGCAACAACTTGAGTAAAGTTCCATACATATGATGCAATAAACACAACGATAGATCCAGAAATTTCCAGAAACAGATGTTATACTATTATGCCTCTCTGAGAACCAAGTTAGTCCAAACATCGAATGCAAAAGAAGAGTTCATTACCTTCCAGAAGCCTCCCCACCAAAACCTAAAACAGAGAAGCAGGTAAATTAGGTAAAGCTGAAGATAGCAGCAAACTTTTCACCCTACAATTGATTTAGTATTACGATACGCAAAGATGAATATTGTACTCATCCATATTCATGCTAAAATAATAGAGCTCAAAATTGAACTAATTCTGAATTTTAATTGTTTCCTCCAACAATATCTTAACCTTCAGCCAAAAACATGTCAATACAATTTATCAACTATTTCTTGATTACTTGGCATTTTCCTTCAAAACAGCTAATGAAATAGTATCAAGAGACAAAGCAGGTGCTAATGTAAGTCATACAACCAACTGTGAGAAGAGAGATCATTAAGGCTATATTTAACAACCTTCCCCCAAGGCTACGATTCAAAGCTCTTAAGAGCCATGGTTTGGGCCGTTGTGACTCCTCAGCCCAACATTGCTGAAACCTACCAAGTGAGAAACATAATATTTTACATCCCTGCAGTAAATAAAATGTTCAAGAATCCAAAAAAATTAGAAAGACAAGACATACTTGTTGTTTAGAGTTTCAGTGCGATCCCAAGTATCTAATTTCCAGACATCCTTTTCCGTGATAGGTTTTCTATAGCCTTGCTTCATGAGGGGACTCACCCACGAAAAAAATATTTCTAGCAAAAGGGTAATGAACAAATGAAATTAAAGAAACAAATCAAAGTACAAAATTATACATTATGAGTGTTAAATAAAGGCCAAATGTCATATACAGACCAACTTACAATTTACATCTACATCTTAAATAACATATAATGTTAATGCAGGGCTCAATAGTAGGCATTAAAGATAAGTATAGAAAAATATACATACTGGAAAAGATATTAACATGCCTCTCTGGACATATTTGCTCTCCTCCAGGAAGTTCTTCATATCCAGCATCATCAACAAATTCAGTTGGCATAGGGGTATAACCAGGGTAAGGATCCAAATCAGGAACATACACCAACAAGAGGACCCCAAACAAAGCCTAAATCAAAACATCAGCCCACTTTTAAAAGCAAAATCAGAAAGGGAAGAAAAAATATGTAATCATGCATCACAATCCATTATCTCCATCAGGCCTCTTGGGCAAACACATAACTGTCCTAACAAAAGCCTTTTGAGCATAAGAAATAAAAGGTAACTAGGTAAGTTAACGCACCTGAATTACAACCTCGCTGATATAAAGATACAGCGCAGAGCTGCACAAATATAATACAACTGTGAGTTTATCTTGGTAAATTGTACTATCAAACAAATATTCTGATTGCAACACATCAGTGAATGGAAAGAGGAATGAGTTTCAAGACATGAAGAGGTTGTGATCCAACAGAAGGCCAGATTAAGCAACCATGAATAATATACCTATTGTAAAACTCCCTTGCTGAAAGAACGAGATTCAGCATCACTGCATCCCCTACTATAATATAAATAAGGCCACCTCTGACAAACCATCGAAATTCACGGATATAGACTTTATTTTCCACACCAATCATGACTAATACACAGCACCATGTGAAAGCTTCCACAATCAAGGAAACAATCTGCAAAAAATAAATAAATAAATATTGAGAGCCTTTATATATGATTTGCAATTAGCATACTGGAATAGATTATATGTGGCTAACAGAACAACTACCAAAGCATTCAAAAAGAAATTATGGTTCAGGCAACATGAGAACCAGAAAAAATTACAACATGGATCTACCAAACGAATTTTAATTGACAATCAAGTTCTTGAAGATAACTTTTTCATCGTAGAACTAAAAGAAGTCTTGCTCTTTAGACTTAAGAATCCAAAAAGTCATAAATAATTGTTAATAATGATATCCCATCCCCAAACTAATCCCATTGAGAGCAATATTATTCCTGAATACAAACTGAATAGGCCTTGTCCAAAGAAGAACAGGGAATTCTCAATTAAAAGTATGAAACACTTCAGAGTAGCGCAAATCATTTATCTCCCGGTTATACAGAAAAATTGCAATGCCATGAGCCATATAGCTGCACTAGTATATGGAAAACATCTTGATGACCATGCTTTTCATCAAAAATAAAAAATGAAGCAGTTGGGTTTAGAAGAAACTACACCATGAACTACAATCCACTAAAATCAATGTACTTGATATCTATTCAGTAACAATATACAGAACAGATTATATAATCTTTGCCACTGTACTTTTACTCAATCTCCTCCCTATCTAATGGAAGAAAGTCAGAAATTGCAGATATTCACGCTTACCAAATAGCAACTCAATGTCAATCATTTAACTCCATCCTCCTTGGAAATGAACATGTTTACAGATAAACTATAACCTCATTCCATATAAAACTGTAATCAAATTTGTACTAAATTCAAACTAAACATACAAAGGGTAAAATAAAACATATTATGAGCACATCAGAAATATCATCAAAGCATACAAAAACAAATACATGCATGATTAGGTAACATAGGGTTGAAAACCTACCTCAAACGGAGCTAAACCATGCTCTCCATCCAAATTCAGAACCGAAATCCCCATGATCAGCCTGAACAAAGGCTCAGCTGTAGAATAAAGAGCCAAGAGACCCAACATATAATTATAGTATTTAGACCTCAGACGGAACCGCTGAGCTTTGAAATCTTTCTTGATCAGCCATATTCGATAAACACAAAGACCCAATAACACCAAATGAGATATGGTGATGACCAGCGAATCAGTTGCACAGGGTGTGTATGAACCAAAGGCATTAGCCACTACCCTTGTCCAAACTCCATTAGCCACTGGTCTACAGAACCAAACCAGTGGCTTAAAAGCCATTGTTTCTTGTTGCTTCTCTACACAGTTCTTTAATCCTCCTGCCTCACCCTCTTATATCTTACTCATCAATTTGCCTGCAATGAACTTTGGAAATAAATTTAGCCTCAAATATCAAGAATCAATATGTATAAAACAGAAACAGAGAGTATGCTAATCCTTCAGTTTGCTTTTATTATACTTCAATGGTGGTTGACATTCAAATATTAATTAAAGACTTCTTAACTTTACCCTGTTTTCTCAGTAGCCAAACAAGAATAACTACCCAAAGAGCAAGTAAAAACAAATCTTCTTCGTTTATATCAATAAAAATGTTTTATAGAGAACCCAAAATAATTTTATTAAAATTAATCAACAGAAAAATCTGAAGAAATTTAAAAAAAAAAAAATGAAGAAGAGTAAGAGGAACCTGTATCCAAGGTTGTAGGCTTTTCTTTCTAAAAGCATAAAAAGAAATAAAGAACACAAGTTTCTTGGATCAAAAAGTGAGAAGAAAACAAAAAGGACAGTAATGTCTGGTATTGCTAATTCTAAAGAGAACAAAAAATCATTTTCGTTTTCAAGGAAAAAGCTTACAAGTTTTACGGGGAGAATCTCATGCCGTCACTTTCCTTTCGTTTTTCTTTTTGTTCTATCTTTTCTTTCTTCCTCTTCTTTGGCTCACTTTTTCAGTTGGAGCTGAAAAGAGAATCGGATTCTCTGTCACTCGTCGCCGATACTCGTTTTATTCCTTATGAACAACACATATTTATATGGAATATATATATATATATATATATATATATATTTAAAATTTTTGAGAAAAGAAATATAATTTCTAGCGACGAGGGAATCTGCGTCACCGCTTACGAAGAGTACTACTTAACTGTGATAAAATCAATGAAAATGGAAAAGGTAATTTTGCGTAATTATTGGTCAATAATTCTGTGAACCACAAGTCTGAACTTTTGGATATTTGGACATAAGATCGAACACTTTATTGTTGGTCCTCTCCTCGTTTCTATTATTCTATATTTGGGGATTTTTGGATCTTTGAAGTCAGGAGTAAGGATATTTTTGTCTTTTCACAATGTGGGTAAGTTTTGATTGGTCGTAATCTGAGAAAGCCGAAAGGTATATGGTTGGTGGATTAATTCAAGGTCCTTTATTGGCGCTTAATCAAAATAGTCAAAAGATTTACATTTTACACTACTCTTCAAAATTTTTATATTGTTCTATTAAAGTTGACTTGGTTTAAAAGGATATTGAATATGTTTTGCAGGAAGTTGATTCAAGCATCTCTGAAGTCATACTCATATCCATCATAAATAGCAAAATCCCAATAATTTCGAAATTATTAGTAGTTAAATGAAATTTCCACCTTTTAAGGAAAATAGCTAATTACTCAAATAAGGGCTTCATCTTTGCAAAAATAATCGATTTAAGACTCAAACTTTCAATTGGTTGAATTAGGGCTTAACGTTTCAATTTTAGCTCAAATAGAAGCCTGATATGTTACCAAAAAAAAAAAGAAGCCTGATATGATTATTATTTATTAACCACTGGAAAATTGGTACGTGGCATTGAAAAATAGAAACGTTGACCCTTATTTGAACTAAACATCAGAACATTGGACCCTAATTTGATCAAATCAAAACGTTTAATCCTAAGTTGAGCATTTTTACAAAAATTATACCCTTATTTGAATATTTAACTAGAACAATTGTGAGAAAGAAAGTGTGAGAGAGAGAGAGAGTTTCAATAAATTTTTTAGCAAGTCACTTAACCCAAATAGAAAAAATGTTGAACCCCTTAATAAACCAAATTAAGAGATGTTCATGAGAACTTTTTATAATGATGTTACCTAATCCCCAAGGGGACACCCTATTAGTTAAAACTTGAGATTTTTTGTGAGAAGTCCTGGATTCAAATTCTATGATGGATGAGGTGGGATTATGGGAGAGAAAAGAGTTACCTCCTAATGTGTAACTCATTTAAATATCATATTTATTAGTAGAAAAAACAATGGTGTTACCTAAATCATGATTTCAGAAAAACAAGTTTAAATCAAGCTCTACTCCTTAGTCCTTGCCAATAAAAGTTAATAAAAACCATTGATGATGATATAGTAGTACTATTTAGTTGACATTTTTTTTTGTCAACAAGCAGTGCCAACCCTAGCCGCTCTCTCTCCCTTTCTCCCTCTCCCCTTCTCCCTCTCTAGTTCTCGTTGGTGTTTCGATACTCCTCCTCCTCCTTGGTTGTCACGCCAAGGGGGAGGAGGAGGATTTGATTTTTGTTTTCAATAAGGAGTTCAGATCTACAGATCTGACCAGTTTTATTTGAGTTTGTTTTGAGTCGGTTTGAGTCAGTTTGTTTTTTTAGTTAGTTTCGAGTCTAGTCTCAGTTCTTTTTTAATCTGAGTTATCCAGTCTGAATTTTATGATAGTTTTAAGCATGATCAACCTTTTATTTATTCAGATCTGTGGTAAAATCATTGTAATCATTTTCTTTTGGGTGCCAAGGAAGAGATCTGTTCATCGAATCAATCACTTGATCATCGTTGATCAAAGCTTTTTGTTTGGAAGAACAAGCGACAACGAGGGAGTGATGGGCGTGATAGCGAGACATCAACATGATTCACGACAGGTGTTTTAGATTTTCAAGGAAGATCCAGTTTTTCCGGTGCAAAAAGTAATAGATTACGTAGTTTTACTGAGATTTGATGTAATGAAGGATGATATATACTCCTAAAATTATTGTAAAATCAGTTATATGAATAAAAGTTATCTATTTAAAAAAAAAAAAAGTAATACTATTTAGTTTGATTTTGCACCATCCATTTTTTTTATACTCTAGAACCAAGGATGTATACTACTATTGCTCAAAAATATTTAAAAAAAAAAACAATTTGAATTTAAAGATTAAAATCTTCTACATGATGATGATGACTAAGGATACGAAATCTTTTGAATCATTCTATATATAATTAAATTTTATTGGAAGGATTTTAATTTTTTTTTCCGACTTATCAAAAAAAAAAGACCCCTGACCTATATGGACTATTTATCAAATAAGCCCTTAAACTTCAATTTTGGCCAATCGAACCCTTTTGCCAAATAAACCCTTCTAGCATTAGAAAAAACCATGTCAGTATACCACATGGCCTGAAAATGTCATGTCGGTAAATTTTCTGAAAATGTCATGTCCATAAACTGGGTAAAAGTACAAAATTGGTCTCTAAAATTGGTCTCTAAAGTGGAGTAACCATAGCATTTTGGTCCCTCAAGTGAAAAAATATGTAATTTGGTCCCTCAAGTGGAGATAACCGAACAATCAAGTCCTTTTCGTTAGTGTCCGTCCAACCCTCCGTTAAATCATCCGACGTGGCAATAACACCGTTAACTTTGCTGATGTGTCTTGCGCCACGTCATTTTTTAAAATAAAAAATTTTAAAATCTTAAAAAGGAAAAAAGAAAACGAAAAAATCATTAAATTAACTTAAAAATAAAAATAAAAATCCCACACAATGAAATCAAACCAAAACCAGTAAATCTTTAAATTTTGAGATGAACATCTCGCCAAAAACCCTTTTGACTGGAAATTTTAACAACTCAATTCAAGTGAATCCAATTACCAAATACCAAGCAGCTCTCCAGTAGAACCCAAACTCAACGGCAGCAAGAAAAATCACCAAAGAATTCTTCCCCAGGCATATAAAACATCAAATAGACAAGATTTTGAAAATCCAAAGCAAGGAGAGTGTTACCGTCGGTGAGGGGAGTTGCCGCTGTGTGCGCGGCTGGTAAGGACTGCTATTCTTGTAATGCAATAGTAGTTGGTTGGACTTGGACATTTTCAACATGTAATATTGATCAAGGAGAAACAATGATAATGATAGAAGGAAACTGGAGCATGATTTAGAACATTGGACATCCATAGGCATAGGAAAAACTCTCCATAAACTACATTTAATATTAGTTAAAAAAAAAACAAAACAATCCAACTGATTTTCGAAAGAATCCATTAACTAAATATAACAAAATCTTTTATCAAGAGAACTATAGTTGCTCCAACATAGAAAAACAAAATCTATGATATTTGAACTCCTAGACAATAGCATTAGCACCGCTTGCAATCCTCGGTCACAGATCAGCACACTCCTTCCCGATTTGACCGGTTTGAGCCCAAAGTTGAGTGCTTGGAGTCTTGGGGTTTCGGGTTTTATTTCACAAAATTGTTTGAGGGGTTTTCATTGGGTAGTTTAGAGGAGAGTTTAGCCGAGTTTTAGAGGTGTGTCACCGGTTCCTTTGCCGGAAATGGCAAGGGTAGGTTTCGGGTAAAGGGGGCGGCGCTGTTTTAAGTGAAGAAGAGTGAGGGTTTCAGTTGGGGAGGAGGAAGAAGGAGGGGGGAAAATAAAAAGAAGAGATTTTTTTTTCATTTTTTTGAATTTTTTATTCTGAAAAATGACGTGGCAGATGACACGTCAGCAGAATTGACGGCGTCATTGCCACGTCGGACAATTTAACGGAGTGTTGGACGGACACTAACGAAAAGGACTTGATTGCTCGGTTATCTCCACTTGAGGGATCAAATTACATATTTTTTCACTTGAAAGACCAAAATGCTATGGTCACTCCACTTCAGGGACCAATTTTGTACTTTTACCCCATAAACTGACGTGGTATTTTTAGGCAACACGTAGCATGCTAGCGTGGCTTTTTCTTGCGGTGGAAGAGCTTATCTGGCCAAAATTGGGTTTTCAGGAACTCGATTTGTCAAAATTGAAGTTTACGGACTTATTTGATACTTTTCACATAGTTTAAGGGCCTAATTTCTTAATAAGCCTTATGTTTCATGTTCCTTAAACGAAAAGAAAAATATGTAACTTTATTATCAACAAGAAACTGAATTTATGTTCATAAGGGGACACCCTAGTGGTTAAAGCTTGGGATTTCTTGTGGGAGGTCTCGGATTCGAATCCTGGGATGGACGGGGTGGGATTATGGGAAAGAAGAGTGCTACCTCCTATTGTGTAGCTCATTTCAATATCATGTTCATGAGTAGTAAAAAAAATGAATTTATTATTATTATATTAATAAAATTGTGTCCGTTGATGTGAAATATAGGGAACATAACTATATTATTCTAGTGAATTACTAAATACCGCCCCCTTTTACTAGCCACCGCCCCCCTCTTGGATTATTTTGCCATTTGCTTTATTTTCCATCAAACTTTAAACTTTTCAATTCTCTCAAATTCTCTCAACCTTCAAACTTTCAAAACTCAATCATTCAAAATCATTCAAGTAAAACAACATCAAAACGCATGAACAAAGATTTTTTCGGATTGAAAGTATGTTTTTTTTTTAAAAAAAAAGGTAAAAAAACAAATATCTATTTATCATTAATCAAATATTAAACACCTCTTACTAATATTGACATATCCATACCCATTTAAATTAAATGAATTGTCAAATACTTATTAAAGTACACAAAGAAATTAAAGGAAAATCTAAAAAAAACCTTTAAAAAGAAAAAAAAAAAAAGAAGAAGAAGAACAGGCGGGTCGCGATCCGGGTGCGACTTGGGTCGTGGACGGGTCGCACGACCCGCCTGTTTTTCTTCTTCTTCTTCTTTTTCTCTCTCTTCTTTAAACGTTTTTTGTTTTTTTTTTTTTAATTTCTTTTTGTCCTTTAATAAGTATTGGACAATTCATTTAGTTTAAATGGGTATGGATTTGTTAATATTAGCAAGAGGACTTTAATATTTGATTAATAATAAATATATATTTGTTTTTTTTTCAAAAAAAAACATACTTTCAATCCGAAAATTCTTTTACCCATCCCGGATGTCGCTACTCCATAAATTTTGATGTTGTTTTGTTTGAATGATTGAGATTTGAAAGTTTGAAGGTTGAGAGAATTTGAGAGAATTGAAAATTTTGAAATTTGAAGGAAATGACAAAATAGTCCAAATGGGACGGTACCTAGTAAAAGGGGACGATATTTAGTAATCCCCTTGTTCTATCTAAAGGCCAGAGTTAATCTTATTATATTTATTTATTTACTAGGTTCGACTTAGACAAAGGTTGGGGTTGGTAAAGCATATATATGATATGATATACAATAATTTTTCTTTTATATTTTTTACTAAAAAAAATTCCAACTTAAATTATTTACATAGTATATACTAGTATTCAAAAGCTTTTTTAATGGTGAAGAATTTGACCTAAATATATAAATTAACTAATAATGCAGGATGCGAAATCGAAATTTAATCATATGACTTCTATGTAATGGTGGAAAGTTTGGTCTGACTCGTGGGGATGACCAGCAGGAACATGTCGTATTCAATACAAATAACATAACAAAGGTACCATAAAGAATAATAATAAACAAAAACCCCCCAAAAAGCAGTAAAAGAAAGAAAAGCTTATTTGCTTTGTTTTCTACCTTAATTAAAATATAAATTGTTGAGTATAGTACAATTGTCTATACAGAACTAGATGATCGTCTTACACATTTTTATGATCATTGTTCGAACCAGGTCACCGACAACTGCCGAACACCTAAACTGATAAGTCAGACCTCACATGTATATACCTCGCTTATCCGTATGATCCATGACGTAGCTTCCCACACGTGTAGTCTGTATTAGATCATACAGACCATCCTATAAATTGGTAACATCCCTCTTTTACTTTCATATTCTAAATCCTCTATTTCTAGCTCTCACCGAATCGTCTCAATCCCTTTACAACCTAGTAGCCATTGATCGAGACTGATTTGGCCGTAGAAGTGTTAACGCGGGTTGCACACCCCTCCACCCCTCCAGTCTTAGTCTTAGACATTCTTCCAATACCATAGGGTCAACAAAATTAGGAGATCGACCAACCGTGGTCTAACTTGTTGATGATTTTGACACTAACTACAAAGTTAATTGGGGTACGTACATATTGGATTTGCATAATTAATTAAATTTTGACTAAACTACCATTTTGCTCCCTGAACTTGTAGTGGTTGGACGAAATACCCCCTGAATTTTAATTTTGGACATTTTACCCCTTGAACTCCCAATTTAGAGCTCCTTTGCCCCCTGACTAACAGACCGTTAGCTAGGTCACCTCACGTGGCTAACGGCGCTGATGTGGCTATGCCACGTCGGATAATGTGGCCCCACCTAAGTTCACCGGATTTCCAACCCGACCCGACCCGGAAAAATTTATAAAAAAAAAAATAAAATAAACACCAGATTTTTTTTTTTTAAAAAAA
Organism: Corchorus capsularis; assembly: GCA_001974805.1. Taxonomy (NCBI): domain Eukaryota; kingdom Viridiplantae; phylum Streptophyta; class Magnoliopsida; order Malvales; family Malvaceae; genus Corchorus; species Corchorus capsularis. The sequence continues at coordinate 57,534 of AWWV01011046.1, forward strand.
GGAGTTTATTTTTATTTTTTATTTTCCTCTATTTTATTTTTCTTCTTCCTTCTCTAAACCGATTAAAACATCATCTTCTTCTTTCTCTCAAAATCAAATTACCTTTCTTTTCCACCTCCAATTTTGAGCAACTCAAAATCAACATCCCATGTAACACCCAATCCTTTATTTTCCATCATAAATTAAAAGTTTGGGATGCCAAAACGAATCTGGGAACACAACAAACTCAGTTCTTGTGATGGTGATATGGGAAAACTGATGAAAAACAATGCAGCAATGGCGACACCGACAAGAACAGAGACAAACCCAAAATGCTGCTCTTGAAGCAGGTAACGCAATGGGGTTGTCCAGTTTTTTTTTTCAAAGGCACAGAAGATTTATTGAAATAAAAAGCACAAGAATGTGCAAAAGTCCAAAGGAACAATACTGGTAACATATCAAGGAACAGACCAAGACAAAAACCAAAACAAAAATAAGCCACCAAAGCAAAGCAACCAGCTATTAACAAAATGAACAAAGCCAAAAAACGATCTACCCCTCCCTTTGCAAGCTCAACCACATATTTGATTGCATCAATTCTGGATAAAGTCCCTTCAATCAGCCTCATTAAAATATTTATTCTGCATATTCAATACCAAAAAAGAATTCTTCTTCAAAATCCAAAATTTTTTGCTTTGAGAGCCGCAGCCTCTGAAACGCAACAGGCCGTTTGCAATTCTTCCCCCAAACTTCAAACCAAGCATAGAGATCAAGTCTTAAAATCCTACCTTCTCCAACGCAAGACTAAACTTCACTTGGACCAATTATGGCCTGAAATCGTGGGTTGGATGAGGGAATATAGAGAAAGGAAAAGGGAAAGGGGAATGAAGAGAGCTGTGGCGTCAAAGCCTTGCCGGAGAAGATGGTTGCGGCGGCCATGGAGGAACGGTTCAGGGCGCTGGCTGGTTTGAAGAATAAGAACTAGGGTTCGGCTAGAGATGAAAGATGAAGAAGAAATAAATTTCGGGTTTTTTTTTTTAATTTTCCAGGTTGGGTCGGGTTGGAAATCCGGTGGGTTAAGGTGAAGCCACTTTATCCGATGTGGCATAGCCACATCAGCGCCGTTAGTCAGGTGACTAACGGTCTGTTAATAAGGGGGCAAAGGAGCCCCAAATTAGGAGTTCAAGGGGGAAAATGTCCAAAATTAAAGTTTAAGGGACATTTCGTCTAATCACTATAAATTCAGGTAGCAAAATGGTAAAATGGTTGTTCAGTCATTAAATTTTTGTTTCTTCCTTTTTCGAGTGAGTGATTAGCTTGCAAACAAGTTGGCATGGAAGTTATGTGATCATAGAGAAAATTTATATATTTTAACCAAATTTATATATAAATTATAGTCTTAATTAGTGTGTGGTTGATTTTTATTCTCAAAACCAAAAGTTTCAAATAATGCTTGTTACCGTTTACGTTATGACTTGCTATTTTTATTTTTATTCTCTTGGTGAGAACTGGAACGCTAAAAAAATTATTATCATCGAAGAATCTTGGCACGAAATGCCATCATAATCATCAAATTTCAAAATTTTGTCCATTGTGTGTTTATTATTTTCATTCGCTATGTTGAAAGGAACTTTAATTTGGTTCCTTGTCTGGATGTAAATCAAAAAGATTCTATGCCTACTTGACTTTCTTTATCAGTGAAAACCAATCCAATCTATTATCACATGACTTGAAATTTTTGCCTTCATTATCTACACATTTTTTGTGAAATTTTATTTTATTGTTTTATATTTATTTATATTTATATGGCTATGCTTCCATTTGAATTAAAAAGAAAAAATGAGGCATATCAACAATCATCCATTTGATCTCGTGATAAATGACAACAAAAACCAAATCAATGCAAACCAAAGTGCATTTTTCCTTCGTAGTTTCATGGGACCAAAACAAAACATCGCCCCGAAGGTAAATTCTACCAAATGTACAAAAAGTAGAGACCCAGACCCATCCACCATTCTCATTTAATTCAACTATCAATTATCAACATATATATCCAAGTGAAAATAAACCTTCTGTTCTAGACAATTTGCTAGGTAATTAAATGGAATGAATTGGATGTTTTTTAGGTAAGATTTCAGCTTTAAGTATTGTGAATGGATAAAATAGGTGATGAGAGAATTTCTCTCTCTAATTCAGGATTGATACAACTTGACTCTGAATTATAGTTGAACTAATGTGGATGCTGCGGAATAATGAGGGTTTGTATCAAAACGATTTGTTAGGAAATTAAGTATAATGAGTTCAATGTCTGTTAAGTAAGATTTTAGATTTAAATATTATAAATTGCGAAAATAGATGCAAGGAGAGTTCCCCTGATTTGGATGTAATGCGATCAGGGACGGATCTTGACAAGTGGCATTGGGGGGCTAATTCGAATAAAATTATTTTAGGGGGACGAATTGAAGAATTTCAATGTATCTATATAAAAATTTACAAAAATATAGAGGGGTGATAAAGCAATTTTTCCAATTTTGAGGGGGCCAAGGGCCCCCAAACTACAACAAGGATCCACCCCCGTATGTAACTGAGTGTAGATTAGTTGAACAAATCTAATTATAGAATACCGTGTTCGTAAATAGTAACAATACAATATGCTAAGGAAATATCTTTAAATATTTAAAGAATGTGATTTTTTTTAATTATATATATATATATATATATATATATTGACTGAAGACTTGTTATGTGTTACATGTCATAAACAGAACCATCATATTTTTTTATATATATAAATTAGCAGAACCATCATTAGGGAAACTAATTTTTTTTTTGGCCACGAAAGGGAAACTGAATTTTTTCAATAATGGTCCATTAATGAGAATTAAAAATTAATAAAATATGAATCTTCTTTTTTGATTAGACATAAGTGCTATCACCCACTTTAGCATCACAAATTAAAGTCCCCGCATTGATATAAAAATCTTCTAAACTTTCCGTTTCATTTTTTTTTTGTCTAATTACATGTACATTTGTATTTCTTTAATGGTTTAAGTTATTATTTGATACAATGTAGGTGGAGTTTTTGGACTCTATAAACGGGTTAAAATATTGACCGTATCCCATTTCAAAATAGTCCCTAAAGAGGCACATGTCAGTGTCACTCTTTTAGATTCGCACGTGCAGTCTATTAAACTCTACTGACAGTGGATATGATAATAATTCTAAAGGTTTATGACTAATCATATTCGAAGCAAGCTGGCCTAGTATGTGATTAAAACTTTCTAAAAATAGTTTTTTCCATAAAAAAAACTCGATCCCGAGACTATATTTAAAGAAAACAAATATTAAAGCACTTGAATCACCCAATTAACCATTCACTCTTAAACATTTTAGAGAAGTGAAGAAATGAAGGAAAGAAGCAAAACTGCAAAAGCAAATTAGAAATGGTCTAAAATTTCTGGGCTCTGAACCCAAATTCATGGGCACAGCCCGTATAGTTTACTGGGAGTCAGTTGCCTACCGAAAAGCTAACAAGCCCAACCACTTTCTTCGTTATCTGAATTATGAAAAGCCCAATCAGGTTTTCCTTTTTCCCTTTACTACTTCTTTTTTAATGCCAAGTCCCTCCCCTTTTTTTTTTTCACTTCTACTTCTCCTACCGCCATTTCGCCCGCTGTGAAGCTTCCAGCATCCATATTGCTACCATCGCCTGCAAATCCGAAAAGGAGGTTAGCTCTTTGTTGTTCTTTTTATATATATTTTCTAATTGATTATGGTTAGGACAAAATATTGGCTAAGAAAATAAACTATATGGATATTTGAGATAATAGCAAGAATTAAGTTTCTCAATTTTTTTTTTCACCTCAAATGTTACTTTTAGAGACCCTTTGTGAGTGGTTTATTTTTCTGATTACATGGAAATATGATAAATTAATCTCTTATAGATTGAGTAATTTAAATTCCTTATATCTCTTTGACATGGTTTCCTCAGTTTTTGTTACTCTTTCTACTGTTGTTTGAGAATGGTTCATAAGGGGATTATAAATTGATTTTTTATCTTGATAGTGAAATTTTATTATGTGAATTGGATTTATGTTGAAAATTTTTTAGCTGCTTGCTTATTCATCATTGCAGCTATGAAGGAAGAAGAAGTAAACCGCTGCCAGATTCAAGAATGGTACCCAAAGTTTAAATCAGTGTCAATTAGAACCCTCATTCATGAGCTTCCTGAATCTTTTGTTCAGTATCTGCTTGATGATTCGGGACCTTTCGTCCTCCCCGTCTCTATTTCAAACGAGGATGCCTTGCCTAATAGAATTCATAATCCTGAAGAGGAAGAAGATTATCAAGTATCAGAAGGATCTGGAGATGAAGCTGAACCTTCATTGCCCCCATCTTTCCCAGAACTTGAGTTGAAGGTTAAGGAGTCAATTGAAGCCTTAGGCGGTGCTGTCTTTCCTAAGTTAAATTGGAGTGCTCCAAAGGATTCTGCATGGATAAGCACATCGGGGACTCTCCGCTGCGCTACATTCAGTGAGATAGCTCTCTTGTTTCGGTCTTCTGACTCCTTAATACATGATTTATGTCATCCGTATGATTCATGCAGCGACAAAACCATGTCTAGACCCCCAACTTTCTTCCTTGCCCTTCGTAAGTGGTATCCATCTTTACGACCAGAAATGGAATTCCGTTGCTTTGTACGCGGTCAGCAACTTGTTGGAGTTTCCCAGCGGGAGGTTACTACATTTTATCCCATTCTTTGCGAGAAGAAGAATGATCTTGAAGTGTTGATTGAAGAATTCTTTAATGACAACGTGAGGCTCAAATTTGAATCAGAAGATTACACATTTGATGTTTATGTTGCCAAGGATGAGCGCGTTAAGGTTTTGGATTTCAATCCTTGGGGTGCATTTACACTGCCTCTGCTCTTTACCTGGGAGGAGTTGGAGCAAAAACCCAGGGAAGGAGTTGAATTGGACTTCAGAATCGTAGACAGCCAATGTGCTGTCCGTCCAGGTTTGAAGACAGCGGTTCCATATGATTACTTGGATACTAGTGCTGGTAGTGGTTGGGACCAGTTCTTGAGAAATGCTGACGAAGAGTTGCAGCGACAGACCAGGTCTTCTGAAGCAGGAGCTTGATGACTTCAATTTTGAATCTTTTATATTGTATTGTATTTGGTGTACTATAATTTTCCATTCCTTTTTACATCATCAAGTTGAATGCTAGATTCAGAAGTTATAGTTTGTTATAAATGCAGGCTCTTATTCTACAACAGATTATATGTTGGGGAATTCAGAAATTGCAAAATTTTGATTTATCAAATGATGAATTTAACCAGTGTTACTTCGTTCATGATCACCCCTTAAGGTTATATCATTGGTTGGTTGGATTGAAGTTGTAACATTACATAATTTTTGAAGAATCGAACGGCACTTGAAAGCTGCATGTTATACGAGACCGAATTAGTGAGAACTGATTGAATATTACAGCTTATAGTCAGAACGATCATGATAGTAAGCAATGGTGATGGTCCTTAGAACATCCAATTTCCAATTGGTTTAACGGGTGATTCGTTCTAAGCTAAGAGAGAAATGCTCCAATCATATCGAGGCTCGTGAAGTAGTCAAGTCATCAAAGGCAAATGAAATGTCATATGAACAAAAGACGATTTAAATAAAATTATCATAAATACATAATAAGCATCTCAGTTTTCTTCTTTTTTTTTTTTGGCACAATATCTCAGTTTTCAGAGATTGGAAATTTTCTCCTACACTACACAAAGCTTCATGGCATCTCAGTTTCCACAGCATTTAATGTTACACAAGGCCAAAAAAAAGAATAAAAAATTAAGCAAAAGGAGGTTTAGGGTTAACAATGTATCAATGCAACCTCGTTAGTTCCTCAACCCTCTTGGAAAGCTCCTCCACTGAAACACCCAAAGACTTGGAAATCTCCTCCATCTTACCACGGCTCAGATCAAGGAACGACTCAATCAAATCGCCATCCAAAAAGTTTTTGGCTTCCACAGTTTTCTTCTCATTGTTGAATGATCTCCAATGTTCATGGCTCAACCCTCCAACCCCCTTTATTACCTTTCTCAAGCTCGTTTGAAGCTTCTCCAGAAACATGTACTGCTCCTGGGGCAGTGAAGCAATGACACCAATAACACCATTAACAGTACCGAATATAATGGTTGGAATCTGGCCCACGTCGGAATCTGGCAGACGCATTACAAGGGAACCATGACGGAACCGATTAACAAATTCGCCAAGGTGGTACTCTCCAACCACCTCAAGACGGCCCCGTTCCTCATCAGTGGCCCCTTCACTATTCTTCCTAACTGTAAAGAGGTTGAAGTTGTTTTCAGCACCGAGATAGATGTCATCATCGAGGATCTCAACAGCCGACATCCAGTTTGCATTATAGTCACGTGCTCGTTCCTCAATTGCACCTTCCTCATGCTGAAATTAAAGAAGAAACCGTGCCAATCAGTGGGAACACGAGTAGCAACATAAAGACATTCCAAGTTTGGAATCTAATAAATCACTGGCAATGAAGGCCAGGAATGTCCACAAACAGATAATCAGCACGATAAGATTAAGAATGTAAGTGAAGCTTAGCAGGTTGTTTTGGAAGACCCATTGCTTACCTTGTAGATTAACAATGAAATTGACTTCATCAGATCACCAACAACAATAAAATCCCCACGAGTTTGTACATAGAGGGCAAGTATGTGTCCATGATGTCCACATTCAGATTGCAGTTCTCGGGTGCCATCCTCCCGAAGCATCCATTTGTACAGTTGGATTTTTTGATTAATAGCAGCTAGTAATTTGCCATTGAAAGCATTTAGAGAGTAAACTGCCCCCTTAGTTTCCTTTTCAGCAATGAGCTGTAACTTCCCTTCTTCAACAATAAAAACCAATATACGACCCTGTGGAGAAAGTACAAAAATTGGAATTAGAGAACTCTCACATTAAAGCTTTTAATTCAAGAACAAATACCAAAAATGGCAGGAAGTAAGAATGAAATGACACCTTAGTTGGCTCGTTTTCTTCTGGCAAAACATATGCAGTCCCCACACAGTAATAAACATTGGGATCATCTTGGAACGAACAGCTTAGTATAGAGCAACCATACTCAAAAGTATCAAGAGGGTAAGTCGAGATAAACTCAAACGTTTGATCATCTAATAGGCGGATAAAATGCATTTCAGATTCATCAGCACTAGACTGGTTTTTCAAACTACAGATTGCAAAGGTCCGAGACTGTTCCTGATGGCAGATGCGTCGTGCGTGCTCCCCAAGTGGAATAGAGCGGATATGCAGCTTCTGGATATCATCTATAGTGCCGATAGTAAGTTCACCTTCTTTTGCAATCGCAAGGCTGGTGAAAAATACACAGATATAAGTACTCTAAGTTGCTACATAGATTTCCAGCAGTTAATATCCAAACATTCAATGCTAGTATGAATTAGAGCACCAGTAGTAACTCACAAAGTTGATCTTAATTATTGGAACCCAATGCAGACAGGTTACCGCAGAAAAGAATATGAATTATTAATAAGAAATGCCCCATACATTATTCATGGGCAAGGTTACCACATTACCGAGAGAGATTATGCAATAGAAAAAAAAATGTGCGCATCATAATTTCAAAATTACTGTTATAATGTTAGTCAGTTAGCCTCTTCTCATATGTACAGCAGAAATGTATAATTGTACTTGCAAGTTTAGATCAAGTCAATTATGGGTAAAACTAACTTGGTTAAGCAAATGCATAACTCAACTTCGTATTTACCAAAAACAGAGACAGAGAAGTTCTCTTCCTCTTCAAGTCAGAAAGTAAATCTAACAAAAGGAATTGGAAGCATACCTGTCCGGAAAGGCAGCAGAGTTGAAAGGGCACATATGACTGACTTCCTTTAGATTGACATTGCTATAGAGTAGTTTCTTGTTACTACTATAAATGACAGTTGGCCTATCTGATGCAGCAAATACATGGGTGGCATTCTTGGAGGAAAAAGTACGAAGTGTAATGGGCTGCGTGCCAAGAGAAACCTTTTTCCTATCTGTTAACTCACCACTACTCATGTTCAACTGAAAATTTAGAAGATGACCATCTCCGAGGGCACACAACAAGTAGGAGATCTGCAAAAGGGAAAACAAACAGGCTTTTAAACATGGGTCTGAGGAAACAGTAAGAGATCTGCAGATGAGACAACAACTAGACTTTACATAGGTATGAGAAAATAGTAAAACTACAAGATATGGCATCAAGAACACGGATAAACAAATGCCCAATATCAAAGTTCCACATGACCAACAATCAATCTAAACTGCATTGCTCTAATTAGATCAGAGATGAATAAGCAATGTACTCCTTGCAGCTAAGCCAACACCGTAACACTTAGCAATATGACACACATAAAAAAAGAAGCAAAATAAATTAGCAAGATATGCTTAAAGCTGGAAAAATATAAAAAATGCTTTACCCCTTCAAAGGAGCAAAGAAGAACGGAACGAGGAATAATCTCTCCTCCTAATTGTTCCTTTGTAATGAGATTCAGGTCGGGGAGTGAAAAGATCTTCACACTTATATCTGTCCACATTCCAACTGCAGCCAGCTGGCTGAAGTTAGGGTTCTCACCAATTGGGTTAATGTCAAGACAAGAGATTTCATACTCCAACTGTGCATGTTTTATCTCTGTTACTGTGCCATCACCAATTTCCAAATAAACCAAATGGCCGCCACCTGTTGCCAATAAAACCTGTGAAAACATACAAACAACACAAGGCCTTAAACAAGAAGTCCCTTATATAGGGGAGGCATCCTTGAAGAGTAGAGAGGCAAATCAAAATATACATCAAGCCTGTAATAACATCGTAAAAACCATCTCAAGAACTCAATCTTTTATTTTTAGATTGGAAAAGATAGTGGCCTTCATACCCAAAAAAAAAAAGAAAGAAAGAAAGAAAGAAAAAGAAGCCACTACCAACAACTAAAAAATGATAGAGAAAGGTACCTGGGTTGCATTAGCAGTGGCAACATTGATCGAATACCCTTTCGGAGCAAACCATTCATTCCGTAGCTCTCTAGATACTGAACTTACAAGCCTTACAGAGCTCGATGTGACCTGCCATAATGCTCATCAGCCAGAATGAAGTGCATATATAATATTTATTTGTCATAAACATAGTGCTTGCTCTTACTATCAACATGCAGATCATATGAGCCCATGATCATCTCATAAAACTCTACTGAACATGACAAGTTAAAAATTTCTTTAAATTTTTTTTTTTTTTTTTTAAAAGCTAGTGTCTAGATGCTGAGCCTGTTTTAAGATAAGCAGCAGAATTACAGAAATAACTTTCAACTACCATCTGCTCAGAGTTGCCAATATGATGGCGAAAACCCTCACCTGTACAAGTTGATTGTATACAGCATCATGGCAGAACAAAGTTTGCACTTGAGAATTAAATCCCTCAATCTCTGTTTCTTCCAACTCATCCTCAAGATTCATTGCCAAAATACGCGTCTCACTAATAAAACTAACAACCAGGAAGGTGTCAAATGGATCGTCTGTAGAGGATCTTAATGACCACATTCCTTTGATGCCTTGAAGCTCTACTGATGCCTATAACATGCACAAATGAACCACATGATTTTTGTGAATATGAACAGGTAAACTTGATTAGGCATAAAGAAATTCCATATAACACAAAACAGACCTGCTCATTGATTCCTATTCCATTTCGAACTATGCGAAGAGAACCATCCTTATAAGCTCCGGAGCAGGTAACCACTTGACCCTGCCCTTGCCTCTCAAGGTCAACCACACAAAAGTCAACTATAGGCCCCAAATTGACATACCTTTCCAACACTTCTACATATGATCCTTTTGCATCAGGTTGTAGATTTAACTTTATCAGCTGCATAGAAACCATAACAGAATGTCAATAGACTACCAAAATGATAATTCTGACAATGCCAAGCTCAAACAGCATGGGTCAATTTAAATACTTGAATACAGCTAAATGATCACATAGCCCACTTCACTTAGAGCTGCATCATACCAAGCAAAAGAACATCATAGGGCCATTAAATGGAGTGGTATGGATGGAAGGTGTATGGATGGAATGGGAGTAGAAGACTAGGTAAAAAGGGTTTTCTCTACTTTGTCTGGACTTTTCTACAAGAGAGGGAGGAGAGGTGGGATTGGGTGAGGATGTGGTTGGAGGTCAACATGGGTATCGTAACCCCCTAAAACCTCACTTTCAATTCACTGAGTCGAGTTTTCCATGTAATGATCAACTTGAGATCCCTTCTGTAACCCTCAAGTATATTTAGTCAGGATATTGTATCAGAAAATGAGTATCATAATCCCCCCAAAACCTCACTTTTTAAATCCTTCAAACACTTAAACAGAATTCCATGTGACGACCAACCACTGATTCCTAATGTATCCCTCAAAATTTTACTTTTAGTAACAATATCAAATCAGGTTATAATGGTAATAACGCATATAGCATAAACGTAAAAGTAAAGTAGTTTGCCCAGAATATAAATTATTCAGATATGTAGCATAGCTTGGGGAAAACAGTATAAAATTCGCCCCATGTAAAAATGTTCAGAGATAGTAACAATATCATATCTTAGCTTAATTTAAGAAACAAGCCAGAAGTGATATGCATGTCTACCATACCTGTGAATCCCCATAACTCGAGCCAATATAGACAAATGCATTATCAAGATATGATATTGTAGATGCAATAGAAGTCTCCCCCAAGAGTTCAATTTTGAGTCCAGTAACCCTGAAATATATTCAGTCACATGATATTTTCTCCTTATGCTCAGCAACAAACATTTGAGAGAAAAAAAGAATAGAAGCTCACTCACTTTTCTTTCTCATGGGTTATGACAAGCAGGTGAAGGAGGCCAGCATGATCGCCAAGCAAATACCTAGAGCCATCAGCATCGACTCTTCCATAGGCTTTTGTAATTGACTAGAAATGCACAGCAAATATCAGCAAGAGATGTTACAGCTACAAGGAACTACTACTAAGAATCCTTCAGAGGACTAAAATTTAGCAGTAACTCAGTGACTTACAGGTCTGATGGGAATTGCTTTAAATGCATGGGCACTGCAATAGACAATTGTTTCTTCTCCAATAATTAGTACACCACAAAGAGGTGGAGGTACAGGTATAAGCAGATCAGCTCCATTGTCAAGATTGTTTTGGGACCATGGTCCCTCGACAAAGTCCTTCTCCTTTAAAGCAACCTCATATGTTTTTACATGGCGTGCATCTTTATTATCCTGTAAAAAAGAGCAGAAAATAAGAGGTAGTAAAAAAAATTTCCAGTCAAATACCAACAACTACTAGTAGGATCTTTGACTATATCAGATTTCTTAGAAAACACTTGGCTCTATGAAACGTCCAACTTAAAGTCCTTACGCCTAATATGAGAGAGAGAGAGAGAGAGAGAGAGAGAGAGAGAGAGAGAGAGAGAGAGAGAGAGAGAGAGAGAGAGAGAGA
>AWWV01011047.1:0-28604 GCA_001974805.1 Corchorus capsularis
GAGAGAGAGAGAGCACAAGTCAAGAATAAACATATTCATCTAGAAAGAGTATTAATACCTGGTATAAAACTACAATTGTAGGTTTTGGGCAACCATAGAGAAACTTGATATCCAAAACTTGAAGTTCCTCAAGCCTGAAAAGTAAATAGTCACCACAGGAATATACTATCAAGGACACCACTATAAAGCAATAACTGATGTAATAAAACATGATAGCAATGTTTTGACTACTTGAAAGATGGATTGGTAATAATAAATAAAATAAAAAAGGAGCAATATGAAGAAACAATCAGATTTTATTGAAATATAGGACACAACCTAAGCTAATTTCAACTATTGCAATGATTATTGTCTATTGTAAACAATTTATTGCAACAAAAGTAAGCAGTATGTAAGAAAAAGATTTGAAGGGGTAACCTAAACATCAGTTCATCATAAATCTGTTTACTCATTCTTAGTTAAGATCATTACCAGTCTCTTTACATGCTCAGAAATAACCTTCTATTGATCAAAAGGGCTAGAGGAAAAGAATAAAATGAATACCTTATATTAAAAGCTTCTTTGAGTTGCCCTTTATTATCAAAAGGAATAACCTGAGACGACAATAAGATAAGATGTACAACTGTTTGGGGAAATGAGAAAGGTAAACAACTAATTATTGAAATTTGCTGCATCAAGTGTGCAAACCTTAAATAGCCCATCATATAGATGGAGTCCGATTAACCTACAATCAGGATCTATTATGCCAATCTGCATAAAATTGGAAAATAGAAAAGAAGTCAACGAAAATAATTTTGCAGGAGAGCCCAATGAAAGTAAGTTAAACAACTTTGCATCAGAGAAAAATATTCATACGGAACAAAGGGATCAGTTTAAATGAACAATAATTACCTGCCCATTGTCTGTCGGCCGACCAATACGGTCCGAAACATCCCCCATTGCTCTGCAGGTAAATAGCATATGATCTTAGCTCCAAGAATGTTTTCTCAAAGGAAACCAGAAACATACACTGCAAATTTTTACTGAAATCACCATGGCCCAAATTGCATCAACAAAAGAACCTTTACCAAGACTCAGGAGAAAAAGAGTGACCACAAAACACTATCTATGCAAGAAAAGTGTGGGAGCACTGTTCTATTTCCAGCTTCTTCTTTTGATTTTAGCAGGAATATAGTAATTTAACAGAAATCACACTGCAGAAAGATGGTATAAATTCCCCATAGCTTTATAAACAGCACACAGGCAACAAGAGAAAATGAGCTGAAATTTAGGAAAAAGAGAGACACAAACAGTAGTTTCTGAATATCTAACCCCCTAGCAAGAGACAGATAATTTTACGGAGAAACATCATAACTGATTAAACAAACAATCCACTCAGGCAAATCAATGAACCCATATAGTATGCAACATATCCAGTATGACAAGCTGCAGGATGAACAAAACAACCATATGAAACTGAATAAGTTTGATAAATATATCTTATTGCTTAAACCTTGTAATAAGCTCCGATGTCTCAGCATCCCATTGCAGGACACAAAATTTGTAACGTTCTGTTGCAATAAATAGAAAATCCTGTGCTTCACCCTGTTATAAAACACAAAAATATAAACATATAATCAAAACACAAGTTATCATGTCCATCATAAAAGAACACATATAATAATAACAAAAATTACTCACATGAGGTCGGAAAAGTTCAAGCGTTGCAATTCTTCCGTATATTGGCACATCTAGCATAGGCTGCAACTCAAAAAGATGCAATTGATTAATTTTCTAAGAACCAACTTCTTATTTCAAAATGCATAAAGAAGTATAAATTGGCCTAATTTCCTATCATGTTTCATCTTCAACCACTAAAAAAAGAAAGCTTGACACCTGTAATCCTTGAGGAGTAAGCAAATGGATTTCAATACGAGTACATTTCCTGCAAGCAGAGAAATCATAATCGACTAAATAAGTAAAATAAAACTAACAGGATTAAAACTTCACTCTAATAGCACAACTTTATCAAGCCCTAGCCCTTCTATATAAAAATGGAAAAAAAAAACTATAAATATCCGAAAGTAAATAAATTTAGGGCAAAGAAATTGTAATAAAAGTAGGGAAAAGGAGAGGGTGGAGAAGAAGACGAACGCAATGATGAGATTGAGCTCTTGAGGGCTGGTGAAGTTGCCAACGCAAGAGTGAGTGACATTGGTGGGCTTGTGAGCCGTAACGACGTAGTTCCATACACTCATTTCTTCTTGCAGATCTTTGCGAAAAGGAGAAGCCCTGGGATACGATAAGCCTATCGACTATTGTAGTTGTTTGGCTCCTTTGTTCTTTTCTCTGGAAGGGTTTCGAAGCTCCTCCTGGCGTCGGTTCGCTCCTCTGTTTGCTGGTTTTCGCAGCTTAAGCACACAGTCACACACATGTAAAGGGTATTTAGGTAACACGTCACTGCTTGGGCTTTTTTCTCAGTATAGTATAGAGTATTTTTTTTTTTTTTTGTTAATTGCCATTTTGACATTTTCTCAGTAAGGTATAGGAGGAGCACAGTTCTTTAATTTTCCATTTTTTTTTCTAATTTTCTCCCAAACTAAAAATTCAATTTGAGTCTAAACTTTTTCAGATTTGCTCAATCTAAGCCTTGTACTTACAACAGTTACAACACATTTTGGGTCCAAACCTATATTATTATTATTATTATATATATCTATAGGGATTGAATAAATCAGATCTAAATAAATAGGTGGAAGTTAACACAATTAAGAATTTTATAAATTCCTTGTCAAAGCTTACTTCCTATCCTGGCCAAACAAAAAAAAGTTTTCTTCCTATCTATCTTCTTTTTGTTTCCTCTTCTTTTCTTTTCTTAATTTGTCAATTTTCATCCCATTTAGACTCAAAATGTTGCAATTATAAGCAATAGGTCTAAAGTAGCAAAGAAGAAAAAAGCAATAGGTCTAAACTGAGCAAACTCTAAAGGGTTTAGGTCTAAGTTGAGCTTTTTCATTTGAAAGGCCTAAATCGCAATTTTAGCTCTCTTTGTATTTCCAAAATACCATAAAATAGAAATGTATAGAATATATTTGTAGGGGTCAAAATAGAAATTTACCAATTACTTTAGTTTGAGAGTTTTTTTTTTTTGCCAGAATTTGAGAGTATATAGCTTATTAAATTTTTGCTTCCGCTTATAGCATGTGTAACGTTTGACACCAAATTTTGTACTAAAATTGTGCTAAGAAAGAATCTTTTGAGAATATTCTTACACCAAATTTTTCCCCTCCAAGGTGTAGCATCATTTATTTGTTAACTATTATTAATTCATAAAAATTAATTAAAATTACATAATACTTTGGTTTAGGTTTTAATTATTGGAAATAATTAATGTGGTTGTTCTTCTTGTATTATTGGTTAGTTAAAACAAAAATAAACTCCAAAAACTAATTATTGAAAAAGTAAAAAAAGAACATATTTAATACTGGTCTTATTTTAAATGTCTCAATGAGATCTTTCATTCTTTCTAATGATATATTTTTTCATAATAATTTTAAATATTAATGTTGATATTTCTCAAAATTTAAATTAGTAAATATGAAAAAGGATATAAAAAGTAATAAACAAAATTGTTAAAGGGCAAAAGGGGAAAGAAAAAAAAGGAAATTTGCGTTTGAACTGTAGCATTTGCAAAATGTCGCTCATCGGGAACTGAAATTTGCAGCATTCGTTGGAGAAGATTTTTTGCCTTTTTAACATTAAAATGTTGTTTTGGTGTATTCATTGCACTTACTCTGAGTATGCGTAAAGCTCTCCCAAAAGTGATTTTACTTTTTTTTTTCGCACAACAAATTAGTTGATTTATTATATAATTTTCCTCGACAAATTTTCAAATCAATATAAGAGTAACTTTTTATATGTGAAAGATTTTAGTAGTTTTGAATAGCACATTATCTCTCCCTCTCAGTCATCTCATCCTCTACATTTTCTTTAGCTCTCATTTCCTCCTCTCTAAACACCCATTTTTTTTTTTGGCCACACCTCTCTCTAAACACCTAGAACTTATACTAATTTAAGCATCTCGCATCAGATCATTAGAATAACTTAATGGCAGTCCTCTAACGGTTCCTATATCTGCAACTGCAAGCCACTTGTGAAATTACTATATATATATATATATTCATGATAATATATTCAAACTATGGGAAAATAAGCAACTAATTAAGCCACTCATCTTTGAATTTTTGTCAATTTGACCCTTAATCTATCAATTTCGGTCAATATGACCCTCAATTGGATGATTTTATTAACATAACCGTCAAATCCATTGACATAGGATAGGCCCTAACAATGCCACGTGGTACATAGTTAAAGTTTTCTTTAAAAATGAAATAATTGAGAGATGCAAGTTGATTTAGCATGTTTATAATTTTTTAGTGGAAGTTTGAATTACTTATATCTGCCAGAAATGCCCTGATGGTAGAGTACTGGATTCTTAATTCCAGTATACATGGATCATGAGGTATTGGGTTCTACTCTCACGGAATGTGAGTTATTCTCACGGAATTGTGAGTTTTATTTGTAATTTATTTGGTTGAGTATTTAGTATGTTGGTAATTATAGATAGTGAAATTAGAGATAATTTGTAAATAGGAAATTCGATGTATTAGTACGATAATTGTGTAGTGCGAGACTATTTCTCCTGGCGTTTGTAATCTCTGATTATTGATTAATGAAAGTGATTATTCTAAAAAAAAAACTTATATCTAGCTTTAAAATAGCCACGACGCGTGCCATGTAGCATTGTCAAGGTTCATGTTAATGGATCTAGCAATTTTGCTGCAACAAAAGCCACTAATTATTCAATTAAAGGTTAAATTGACCAAAATTGAAGATAAGGGGCTTATTTGCTCAATTCATCATAGTTTGAGGGAAGAAAATTATATTTAGCCCATTGTTAATGTGATATTTTGGTATAAAGAGAGTAGGCAACCGGGAAATAAGCAAATTGGAGGCATATTTGGTCACACATAGAAAAAAGGCAGAAGAGTATTTATCATGAACACAAAATGCTTAGAAACATTGTTTTTTTACAGAGAACCAATGTTCTTGAGGCCAAGAACAATCCCAACACCCAAAATGTGGCCAACAACGCCACAAGCCAAGGTGTCTGCCAAAGTAAAACCAGCAGGGTCACCAGTCTGCAAGCCAGAGTCCCTTACTTCAAGCTTCAATCCAGCAGTAGCCTTCTTGTTTGCAGATGGAGCCAACCCAAATCTCCCAGCAAACAGCATCAAGCTTGTTGTTGTCACCATTATCTGCCAATTTTCCCCATTTATAATTAGCCACCCTTGCAAATTTTTCTAAACAACCTAATTAAAAGCTACAAAAGCTTAAATTTTGTTTAAAAAAAAAGTTTTACTAAATAACTAACCACACTATAGGACATTAATTTGTGACACTAATCATTTTTTTTTTTGGTTTAACTAAGGTACTCCTAAGTTTCTTTCGCCCGAACCCTCCTAACACTACCAATGCGTTTGGGAGATCGAATTTGTATTCTCACCCTTAACGGGAAGGAGGCTGCTTATCAGCTCAACCAATCTCTACATTTGTCTAATTCTTGAATATTCTTTTTTCAAATATCTATATAGTATAGTTTTCTACATTCAGGGTACAGCTTAGTTTTTTTATAATGTTGAAGTTAAACGAAAATCTTACCAAATTAGTGGGAGATCCAATGAAATCACAGCGAACACCGAGAGCACCGTTTCCTTTGCGCCTCATTGGTTGAACTGCTGCCTGCATTATTTTTTCACCAGGAAGATCTATGAACTGAAATCCATGGTAATAAAACCAACAAAACCATAAACTAAAAGGCCAACTTGTTGTAGAATAACTAACCAGACTCCTAACTGGAGCTGCAGAAATGTTGGCTCGTAGCCCACTGAACTGAGGGAGAGTAGTCATTGCGGTGGCTGCCATTTTCTGATCTCACAAGAAAGATTGATAATTGAGAAGCAAGTTTGTATAGTTTTCTCTCCCTCTGTTGATACTTGGATATTAATTTTTCATTTGAGTTAAAGGTTTAAAAGAGGACATAAAACTTGCTGACACTGGAGCCACATGAGCAATTTGTGGCTTTCAGAAACCCAGATTTGGATACACTTAGATACTTGTCGATGACTTGGCATTTTTCCATTGGCTTTTCTCATTTGGATAAGGTTACATTTTCCTTCTCTCCAAAACCGGATTGATGGTTTATTGGCATTGCATAAGGAGGTTTTCACTTTCACTCCAATGCAAGTGTGGACTTGTTGGTATTTCTATACTTTGAGCAATTGAGCCCTTCTAACTTTCCTTTATCATCATCCAACCCACAGTTTCTTTATTGGCCCAAAAAAACCCCAAGGCCTGACCCGTTTTAATGCGATTCTTTTTGGGCCGGAAAAATAAGAAGGGTATTTATGTCCTAAAATATTATCGAACCTACTAACATAACAGAGAAAAAAGATAAGAAAAGAAACCGCCACCGCTTCTAAAACCCTAACTCGAGCAAAGAAACGCTACCTCCATTCTGCAGTCCCATCTGGAATCAAGAAGCCAAAATAGATCAACAAAATCTAATCGAACCACGATTCAAACTCTCACATAGAAAAGCGAAGAACAGATCTAGAATCTGAGAATCATGGCGACTGAAGTGATGTTAATGAACGAGATAGAGGCGACGGCTGCTCGCCTCGGCATCGATCTCGATAACATTGATTATAGCTCCATCCAGCTTCCTCCAGGAGAAAACTTTGGCATCATTAGGTACTAAAACATTAATACTCTTTCTATATTTCCTTTTTTGGAATTTTCGTTTTTTTTTTAAATTATTCTTGCTTGTTGAACAGTGATGACGAGGATGTTTACAATGATGATCAACAAGAGATGGATTCCGGGTTCGGAAACATTATTGTGGTCGATAACCTCCCAGTTGTTCCTCGTGAAAAGTTTGAGAAACTGGAGGGAGTCATTAGGAAAATCTATAGTCAGATTGGTGTGATTAAGGAGGATGGCCTTTGGATGCCCCTCGATCCTGAGACAAAAAAAACATTGGGATACTGTTTCATCGAGTATAACACTCCTCAGGTTCGATGTTAATGACCTTTGGATTCTGAAAATTTTGGGATTATGGCTTTTATTTTCCAGAATTTGAATTGGTTGTTTTGATTGCTTATGGATGTAGGAAGCTGAGCTTGCTAAGGAGAAAACCAATTTATACAAGTTGGACAGAGCACATATTTTTGCTGTTAATATGTTTGATGATTTTGATAAGTTCATGAAAGTTCCCGATGAATGGGCTCCTCCCGAGATAAAACCCTACACACCAGGGGTAATGTTGTACCTATCCTTTGTTTTTGCTGTGAAAGCATTTTAATTTCTGTTTTCCTTTGTATCGTTTATTGGTTATATACACAATTTGGTTGTTAAATTGTAGACTACTCTTGTTCTTTATATGTAATGTGTCGGTTCAAATATTGATAGAAGCTGCTTATATTGCTTCTCCATGATCAATTATGCAGTTTGCCTCGAATGGTTTATGCTTAATAATAAAATTTAGAATGTGTAAAAGATAGGCTTTTATTGGGATAAAATAAAACCAGATTAGTGTTTGAGTATTTTTGCATAGAAGTGGCCTTTCTTTAATATTTTAGTCTAGTTAATTGTAGTTTCTTATTTTTGAGAGGTTATGTGGGACTTATTACCATTAAACGAGTGCTTCATTTTTTTTTTCTTTTTTCCTTTCCTTTCCTCTGCCCAATGTCTCATATTCCAAATTCTAACAGTTTTCTGCGTACTATATAAGCACCACATATCACTATAGTAGATAATCTCAAGTCTCTTTCTTTTTATTTCACTGAAACTCTTATCTCTATGCTTCTTATTGCTGGATCATTTATAACGTAGATGTCATTATGGGAGAATTGATTACTTTTATGTCGTTACAGGAGAATCTTCAAAAGTGGCTTACTGATGAAAAGGCACGGGATCAATTTGTAATTCGTGCTGGCAATGAAACTGAGATTCTATGGAATGATGCAAGGCAGTCTAAAGCTGAGCTTGTTTACCAGCGACCTGTAAGTAGCTTGCCCTTGTTTCACGAATTATGATGTACTGTGACTTGCAGATCAGAACCTTATCTCTACCTTTATGTTTGTGTATTTTTGTATGGCCGGCAGAGATCCATGTATATGTGCTTTTAAAATGAGTAATTTAGGTTGTTCTTATTTTGAGTCATTGCTTTTGTTGTGCAAGTAAGCAGATTGTCATTTCTTATCCAATTGTCAATGCTTTATAATTGATCATACCTCCTTTTTTTTCCCCCTCTTTTCTTTTCCTTTCCTTTCAGTACTGGACAGATAGTTATGTGCAGTGGTCTCCCCTAGGAACATACTTGGCTACAGTTCACAGGCAAGGAGCTGCAGTTTGGGGAGGTGCTGACTCGTTTAATCGCTTAATGCGTTATTCCCACCCTCAGGTTATAATAAGCTTTAGTTAACAGTTCCATGTACTTTTTAACTTTTAAGTTACTTCCATTTTTAACCTGCAATGATGTTGATGCAGGTTAAGCTTATTGATTTTTCTCCTGGTGAAAAATATTTGGTGACCTATAGCAGCCATGAACCAAGCAATCCTCGTGATGCAAATGTGAGGTTTTTGGATTTGATGCTTGCCATTAAATTTTATTCTTATTCCAATGTCATTCCTGATATATGAATATAATGTATGCAGAGGGTTGTTATAAACATTTTTGATGTGAGAACTGGGAAATCAAGGAGAGATTTTAAGGGAAGTGCAGATGATTTTGCTATTGGAGGAACTGGTGGTGTTGCAGGAGTTTCTTGGCCTATTTTCAGGTGATTCTTCTGAGCATGGATATTTTTTGCTTTCCTTCCTCTCCTTCGATCTCATTTTGGTGAGCTTCCTGTTATTCTAATGAGCTAGAATTGTATTGTTCTAGATGGGGAGGAGGAAGAGAGGACAAGTACTTTGCTAAACTTGGGAAGAATATGATATCTGTTTATGAAACAGAAACCTTTAGCCTTATCGACAAGAAATCTTTGAAGGTTGAAAATGTTGTGGACTTCAGTTGGTCACCAACAGATCCAATTATTGCTCTTTTTGTTCCTGAGCTTGGAGGAGGAAACCAACCTGCTAGGGTGAGCATCTTTGTCTGTTTGTGGGGCTCCATCATTTTAGATTTAATATATAAACTATTAGATTTAATATATAAACTAATATGCCACTTTCGTGTTTTTCCTCAGGTGAGTCTTGTTCAAATCCCCAGTAAAGAGGAGTTAAGGCAAAAGAATCTTTTCAGTGTTAGTGACTGCAAAATGTACTGGCAAAGCAACGGTGATTATCTTGCTGTCAAGGCTGATCGCTATACAAAAACAAAGAAAAGCACGTATACAGGCTTTGAACTCTTCCGCATCAAAGAAAGGGACATACCAATTGAGGTTTTGGAGCTTGATAATAAAAATGACAAGATAATTGCCTTTGCTTGGGAGCCCAAGGGTCATAGGTTCGCTGTCATACATGGTGATAACCCAAGGCCTGATATAAGCTTTTACTCAATGCGAACTGCCCATAATACGGGCCGAGTTTCAAAGCTTACTACTCTTAAGGGCAAGCAGGCAAACGCTCTATTCTGGTCACCTGCAGGCCGTTTCATAGTTCTTGCTGGATTGAAGGGTTTCAATGGTCAGTTGGAATTCTTCAATGTTGATGAGCTTGAGACTATGGCGACTGCTGAACATTTTATGGCAACAGATATTGAGTGGGATCCCACTGGAAGGTAAACCAAAGATATTTTGCTGACATTGTTATGCTTATTCTATGTTTCTTTGGTGTGTTATTGAATTAAACCAAGTCGGTCTACCATTAAATATATGGGAATTACTCTCTTTCTTTACTTGCTGAAGTTCTATTCTGACAAGTGTGCATTTTGTATATGTAAAGGTATGTTGCAACAGCAGTGACTTCTGTTCATGAAATGGAAAATGGTTTCAACATATGGTCATTCAATGGCAAGCTGCTTTATCGGATACTGAAGGATCATTTCTTCCAGGTAATTTAATTGGTATAAATGATAGACGATTTAAGGTTACTAGTGTTGGTCAATGTGATTTGAATTCTGTGTTCCATTTTTTTGGAGAGTTTTATGTCAAGTCTTTTGTGCCTTGCCTGTTCATGATCCCATTGTTTGCTGGGTTTTTATTCTTGTCTTTTTGCATTGCAGTTCTTGTGGCGCCCAAGGCCACCATCCTTCTTGACTCCTGAGAAGGAGGAAGAGATTGCAAGGAACTTAAAGAAGTACAGTAAGAAGTACGAGGCGGAGGATCAAGATGTCTCGATGCTATTGAGTGAACAAGATCGTGAGAAGAGAAGGATGTTGAAGGAAGAGTGGGAAAAATGGGTGAGTGAATGGAAGAGGGCCCATGAGGAGGAAAAAATGGAGAGGCAGAAGTTGAGGGATGGAGAAGCTAGTGATGAGGAAGAAGAGTACGAAGCTAAAGAAGTTGAGGTAGAGGAACTCTTGGATGTCTCAGAAGAGGTCCTATATGAAGAGTAAAGCCAGCTGCAGTTGTAAACCAACCATTTTGTTCTTTTTTGTTAGGGAGTTAAAAAGATGTTGTCTTTTTTCCTTTTCTTTTTGGGGCTAAAGCTATTTACTATGTTTGTTTAAATTGAAATTTCATTTAGAATTTCGATGACGTCTCTTAATTTTTGCTTCGCTTATAAAAGATTTTTGAGGTATCATTAGATGCGAAAGTTCATCTTGTTTAGCCTTATGATTTTATATCTACGCAATGCCAGCTGTTGGCCTGTTTACAGTTTAAAGTCAGAAGTGAAAAAATTCTTTTTTTATTTTTTTGATTCTTTAGCGGGAAAGTTTTAGTAGTTATTTTCATGAACATAGATCCGTAAATTACCTAAAAAATAGGTAACTTAACACATCATCTCAGCATCAAAGATCCGTAAAAATAATCTGCGTAGAGGCCAGAGCCCAAATTGTAAGATGTGATTGTGATGTACTCTTTTTTTTTACCAAAGATTGTTTTTTTTTATCCCACCTGTATACAAGGTTTTGCCCTGACTAATCCAGATCCGACCCGCGTCACGGACCTGGTTATGGAAAGTTCTAACTAATCCAGATCCGACCCGCGTCGCGGACTGGTTATGGTGAGTGAGTCTACTCTTGACTCTATAAAATTTTCCTTTCTCCATTTTCGCTCGTCAACACTCGTGACTCAACCGTCGAAAAATTCGAAAACATTTCCCATTTTCGCTTTTAACCCTTATTTAGAAAAAAAAAAAGCCATCCATGTCGACCGATACTGAATCCCAGTCCACCGAAGTGGAATCGGGAACGGAAACTGAAACTGAAAGCGATTGGGAAACAACGGAAAGCGAATCGGAGTCCCCGAGAGTGCCATGTCTCCGAAACTGGTTGGAGCTCCCGCGCGACGTGACGGCGTCGATTCTGTTGAAACTGGGAGCCATTGAGATTATTGAGAGCGCTCAAAAGGTATGCACTCTGTGGCGCAACATTTGCAAGGATCCATCCATGTGGCGATTCATCGACATGCAAAATACCGGTGACCGTGACATGCCCTATTGTCTCGAGAAAATGTGCAGGCATGCTATTGATCGCAGCTCTGGTGGTTTGGTTGCTATTAACATCGAGTATTTTGGTACTGATGATCTTCTCGCTTACATCGCTGAGAGGTAGTTTTCCCCTCATGCAACTACACTAGATTGATTGATTGTCATTGTTGAATGTTTTATGTATTTAATTTACTTGTGATTAACTTGAACTTTATGCTTAGACTGCTTACCGTTTCATTTAATGTCATGATTCTAGAAGAATGATTAAACCTGGGCATTCTTTACTTTGTGTTATATTTATAAATGTAGTATAGTGTCCTGGGAATTTGAGATATCAAGTTGGTAATGAGTTCGTGAACATTCCAAATGGCACCCCTTTCATGGTGATTATATCCCACAAATCATGATTGTTCCATATTCTCTTCAGATTGCCAGTAATGATTGCAAGGAGAATGTTACTTCAGACGGTCGCAAAGACATGGTGGTTTATTATTTGTTACTGATTGTGGACATTGAGCTTTATTTGTTATTGCTTTTCTATATGAAATTGTGGTGCTGATTTTGCCAAGGCCGAGGTCATCTTGCTCCTAGAAGTTTTGTAGATTCTTTCCTTTTTTCTTTCTTATGCAAATGTTTGGTAAAATGGTTAACAATTCTGTCATTTTTATGCATTTCTCAGAGCAAGTCAACTCAGACGCCTTCAACTTGCTACTTGCTATGATATTTCAGATGAGGGATTGAATGAAGCAGCTTCAAAGTTACCATTGTTGGAAGAGTTCGAAATTTATGTTGGCAGTACCAGCAAAGATGCTATAGAAGCTGTTGGGCGTTGTTGCCCTCTTCTGAAAACATTAAAATATAATCAGCAGGGCATCAGAGACGTTTTTTTTCGCGATGATGAGGAGGCACTAGCTATTGCACAAAACATGCGAGGATGACACCACCTCCAACTTATTGGAAATTGTCTGACAAATCATGGCTTGCAGGCCATTCTTGATGGTTGCCCTCACCTTGAATCTCTTGACCTGCGCAAGTGTTTCCAAGTTAATCTGGAAGGGGATTTGGGGAAAAGATGTCCCCAATGATTCAACTCATGACTATAAATTCATTGCTGAAGTTGGTGAATCTGGATATCTTTTTGACAAGTTTGACGAGTCTGACTTGATTGATAGTGATTATCAATTCATGTTAAACGACTTTGGTTATGATGGCTTTGATGGCTTTGATGGTTATGATAGTGATCTGAATCCATATTGGAGCGATTCATGAGGCAATTTTCTTGTGAAGGTAAGGAGTTTGGTAGGTCTTAGGAGGGTCTTTTGTTATTTTGGGCTAAGCAATGATGTATGTGAATACTCAATACTTGAAATCTCAAAGCGTGGTTGAAGCAGATGGCTCAATTCTAGCAGTCTTTTAAACGCGATTATGTTAGAACTTGAAACTAATTTCTATCCTTGATCTAGTATAATTTCGGTATGAATTTCAGCACAAGTTTATTTTGTTGTTTTAGCTTTGATATTATTATTATGTGATAATATAATATAATTTTCTAAGTTTAGCTTTTATGTTAATTAACTATAAAAAAATTGATGCCTGAAAATAATTCGGGTCATGTTAGTGCCCGTGGGTCAACAAAATCCAATAACCGACCCAACTATAGGAACCAACAAACGAAACGTTGACAACTTTTTTAATATTTCTTCTCAATTTAATTTTCTTTTGGTGGATTAAGAGAGATGATGACCACGAGAGAGAGAGTTCTCCAACCCCAATACTTTCTTAACGAAAAATAAAAAGAAAAAAAGCTAATCTGCATTTTTTTTTATTACCAAACATCGCCAGTTCTATTTCTATTGTCGGTTTTTCCAGCATAATCTCCAACTATCCGTGGAAAGAAATTTTAAAAAAAAAAAAAAAAAAAAAAACCATGACTACCATCGCCGAATCCGAAACCCGCAATTGGCTGGAGCTTCCCTTGGACGTGACGGCGTCGATTCTGTGTCGGCTTGGGGCAATTGAGATCCTAAATAGTGCCCAGACCGTATGCTCGCAATGGCGAAATATCTGCAAAGACCCATTAATGTGGAGATCAATTGATATGCATAATATGGGTGAGCTATGGGCCATGGACTATGACCTCGAGAAGATGTGCCTCCACGCTGTTGAGCGCAGCTGTGGCAACCTGCTTGATATCAATGTCGAATATTTTTGTACAGATGAGCTTTTAATTCATATCGCTGAAAGGTAAAATTTTCATTTCTTTTTTTTAATCCTTTTTCCTTTAGATATCCCAATTGCTATTCGAATCTCGATGTCCACTATTTATCAATCGTCAATTTTGATTTTTTGCTGTTAATGGGTTGTTTTAAGTTGCTAGATTGGGTTAATTAAGAGTCAATTTGTGAAAATTTGATGGATTTAGGGTTCTTTCTTTTACAATTTAGGAATTTCTTAATTGCTTTTTGTTTCTGAAGGTGGTAATGTTGCTGCCTTGTGGGACTTAGTTGTTTCTTTGGTTATTACATACTAATATTCATTGGGATTACTGTAAGGCCATATCTGCTTTTAATGAGACTGTTTATAGGTATGAGTTAAGCTGTCACACCTCGAAGAAAAAACAATTGAATCAAGAGTATTTTGGGTTTTGTTTCTTAGTGTGAAGGTCCTAGGTGGATGAAGGAACGTTATCGTTGAGTTATTAACGATATCCTAGGAGAAGCAACCAACAGTTTGGCTTCTTATAAAGCTCTGCTTTCTGAACATTTTATGACTTTTGTGTTTTCCTTAATGAACTTACATTGTTTACAAGAGTATCCACTCTTGTTGAAATTGCTCAAAAGAACATTTTTGTTCATTGACTGGTGTTTTGCTTTCATTGCTTCAACTTGGGAATAATTACCAAAATGTAATGAATGGTGTTTCAGCTTGAACAATCAGTAGAATGGCAGGTATTTGTTTGCTCTATTAAGTGCAAAGTTCAAACACCTCTTAATTCCCTTATATTACTGCACTAAAATGGTTACCCATTGTGTATAATTGGCGGGCTGCTGTTGCCCATTTTTAATTCTTCAAATCATGCTTGTCACAGGTCTGGTCATCTTAAACGTCTTCGACTTGTATCATGCTATAATATTTCAGATGAAGGATTAATCGAAGCTGCCTCAAAACTTCCATTTCTAGAGGAGCTCGAACTTTCATACTGCTCCATTTCAAAAGATGCTTTGGAAGCTGTGGGGCGTTGTTGCCCTCTTCTGAGATCACTTAAGTACAATATGCAGGGATGCAGACGCTACCACTCAGGGTCTGATGACGAGGCAGTAGCTATCGCTCAAACTATGCCCAAATTGAGCCACCTCCAACTTTTTGGGAACCAACTAACGAATGAGGGTTTGCAGGCTATTCTCAGTGGTTGTCCTTGCCTTGAATCCCTTGACATGCGACAGTGTTTCAATGTTAATTGGGGTACGAACTTGGAGAAAGCATGTGAACACATAAAGCATTTGCGACGTCCTGATGATTCGACACTTGATTATGAGTTCGATGCAGAACTTCATGATAACTGGTCATCAGATGAAGATTACCCATCTGGAATTTCAGACATTGACTTAATGTCTGATGATTATTTTGAATTCTCAGGGGCCAGTGACTTGTCTGATTATGATGATGAATACTTGATTTTTGACTAGGTTTTCCATAACTACAAACTACTCCAGACTAGGAAACCAGGTAACATAACCACACTGCATCGTCCCTGATTATTTTGCACATTATCTGTATCTTTCTTCACTTTCGTAGTTTAATTATTTTCTGCCATATGAAATAATCTTTCGTATATAAAGGAGAGGTCATCCCTCGTACTTTTGTCCAGATGTAGCATAGTTTATGCTACCCATTTAAGTCAAACATACCGAAAGTTAGCTTTAAGCAAAGTGCATTGCTTTATTATTGCCTGGCATATTGTAGAAAGAAAAGCATTGTGCTTTGTTGCTGTAATGACAATTATTATATTTGGGTGTTTTAGGTACATAATGACAATAAATGGAGCTGCGAAATCTTTGATGTTATTGCAGGTTCATCGGGTTGCCCCTGAATCCTAATCATCAAATTTTCTCCTTGTATATGAAAGGATGACTTCAACTTAATTTTGTCTTTTTTTTTTTGGCGATACTTAATTTTGTCTAAATAGCAGTTTACCTTCAAGGGCCTTAAAGTTGTACCTTTTGTATTGTTATAATTATAATAAAATACTAGTAGCAGTTATTGGGAAGTCTTTCGAAATAGTGTGGTGGAACTTTATCAAGTTGTATCTTGTCGTTGCTTAAAGAGTGGTTTCCTGGCAGGAATGGGAGGCAGAGTCATGTCCTTGGTTAATGTGGGAAGGGATCAAGTGCCTCTACGTAACAATGTTGCAAGCCAAAAGCCTAAGTTTTGGTTTCCGTATTCTTATTTGATGGTGTCATACATTTTTGAGCTCTAAATGTATTGAAATATATAAAAGTTTGCCTAAATCCTGAAAGAAAGTGTAATTTCGCATTCTCACACTAGGGGTAATTGATTGAGTTCGAGGCGAGTAGTAGGGTACTCGAGCTCAAGCTTGACTTGGAATGAGCTTGACTCGAGATGAGTTTGAGCTCGACTTGGAATGAGCTTGACTCGAGATGAGTTTGAGCTACTCAAACTAGATTTTTTAGCAGGTACTTGAGTTCGAACTTTGAAGTAAATCAATTCATAATCAAAACTATTCGTCTAGCTCGACGATGACAAGTACTCGAATCAAGTAATACGAAGATTGAGTTTGGCTTGATCGATTACTCGAACTGAAGCTCAGCCACATGCGCTGAATCCAAGGTTTCCTTGAATCGAGTCCAAGTAGTGGTTTATTATTTAGGGTAAATATTCAAATTAGGACAAAATCTTTGCACAATTGATCAAATTATACGTGATAAAAATTAGGTATCAGCAAATTAAAAGAATTAGGCCTAGTTTAATTATTAGTCCTGATTTGTATATTTATCCTATTATATTATTTAAACCCCTATGACTCACACCATGGAATTTTAAAGGGTTTTAAGTTTGGACTTAAGCTTGCTGGTCTAGTCTAGCTCGGGCCCTTTATCTCTCATGGGTTGGGTACTTGGGCTTAGCAAATAAGGAAGGGATGTAATTTACGAATTTACCAAACATTTGTTCCATTTCCATACAAAACTCAACTTGTATTTTATTTATCAGAGAGATCCCATTCCCATGAATATAGTGGAAGTAGTAGAGCAGTTATTGACGACACTACTTTTCATTGGTGATAGCTGATGGGTGATGGGCAAAGGCAAGCCTTTAGACTTGTAATGGCTGTCGTGGTTGCTAAATATGGTTTGGCTTTAGCTTTTTATATAGAGTTACCTGATTTCAGCTTTTCATGTGAAATTATACTACTAGTACTAAATTGGGAAATCATTAGTGAATTTCTTGACACTCCATGTTAATTTCTTTTTCTTTTTCTTTTTCTTTTTCTTTGTCAAATATGTTCCGTCCTGGTATTACTTGTTTGCGTCTAGCTTTACAGTTTACACTTAACACTTTTTTTTTTTTTTTTTGCTGTTTGATTAAATTATGAAAAAAAAAAAAAACTTCATTTTAAAATTGTAGTGGGGAAGATGATTTAAAATATTTTGAAAGCCTCCCCGTTGTTTGTTCAATCTTTGAATTGATGTGGATGTGAATAAACTACTGTTTCAATATTCCACGGCCATCGTCTCACAGGATATAGGCATAGCTGCATAGGCTTCGTAAGAAACACTATGCCACTCACTAGGCACAAGTTACGTTGCATGCTCACCTCACGTGACCTCTTTGTCATAGTATTTCTTTCCACCCTATTTATACTATTTTATTAGAACTACATATAATATTTTCACCAAAAAAATAAAATAAAGAACTACATATAATATATTTGAAGGAACCATGTCAACTTTTAAATTTCATTTCACATAATATATAATAGTCTGTTAAACTCTTTTAGACTTCACATATATAGTGTGTTAAATTTTATTGAAAATGTAGTATATAATATTTTTTATAGGATATTATTATAGTCATTTATGGAGTGATAGTAACAACATTTCTTTGTTTTCCTCTTTTTTCACTACTTTTTAGTATTTGGTAATCATATTAAATTTTGATTGATTTAGAATCGAATTACATTAATTGAATTCTAAATAGAGAAGCTCTCTCAATATATATTTTCTTCCTTAAAGCCAAAATCTTAACATGTAACCGGATACTAGTTTAGTACGATGATCCTATAAAAATTAGTCAATCAACGAATTGGCCATTGTTTGTTGAATTGTCAATTCATCGGAAATTTACTTTGAATAAGTTGATCGTTAATATTTTTATTATTTTTTTAACAGTCAAAATTTGTAAAATTTCCAAAATATTTTTAGATACTTGGAGACTCAATCAACCCGTGACCTAATCCCTTGATTGGTTCAAGAATCGGTTTGATTTTTAATTCATTGCTAATTCAAGCAATTCAAAGTACTTTTACATGGTGGAGTATAATCAAATATTCACCCATATTCCATTTTTCTTAACCAAAGTGTCATATCGTACTAAATATATATTATATACCATAACTTTAGATAGGGATATATATGATTAAGGATTAGGAGAATCATAGGTTTGTTTCTTAAAAAGTATCAAATGGTGAGAATTTCTCTCACAAGTTTGGCTATTTCATGTTAGATAGTACTAGTCCTATAATTTAAATAACAATAACAATTTTTACTAGTACATTGAAGAATGTAGCCTTAAGTTTGAATACTTAGGTCTTTTAACTTACTTTAGTTACCAATAGTTTGACTAAATGAGGTACATTACCATTATTATTGTATATATATAGGATTGATTAGTAGTAAAATATTATTGGTCGGTAGAACATCAAAATCTACTAAATTTCTTTAATTGTAAAAGAGTTTGAAGCTAACCAAATTTCACATTTAGGTTGAATATAGAATGAGATAGCTGGCATTTTAGTTTTGCACAATCAAACTCAGCTGGCACTTTCCCATTGTAGAATCAATCTTCTCTGTCTCATGTCATCATTAACCAAGGCAGAGTCCAAAAAGCACCACTTTGATCTCTCACTCTCACTCACCCCAACAATTTTCCTCTAATATTAAAGTACAGTCAGTTAGATAAGCATATTTGAAAACAACTTCATCATCTCATCATCCATCTTTTGTCTGTTAAAACCCAAAGTCAAAACTATTTAATTTGGGAAGCAAGGAAGATCTTCTTAGTTGGTCCCCATCTAACTAGTTACTACTATAATCTTATCTTCTTCCCTAACAATCAAAGAAAGTCATACCCTAATCTCTCTTACCTATGAACATTATTATTTTTAATTACTAATTGCATGACCTTAATTTGCTAATTAATTATAATTAGTACTACTAGTTTCTAGTTACAATGTTCACATCATCACTATGTTATTACTAATTGAGGAAAGACAACTAAACATAACCCCACAATTGTATATCATCAAAATTATTATACCAAAAAGGGAGAAAAAAAAAAACACAACCCCCCACCCCACATTTTTTCTTCTTTCTTAAATCTCTTCACAGCCAGTAACATTTTGCAGCCTCTTTTTTCATGTCCTTAAAAATCAAGCAAATAAAAGGGCCAAAGGAAGGGTTGGCTGAGGGTTGAGCAAGGAAAGAAGAGGAGGGACTACACTCTAGAGAGACCAAATTGTTGGCAAATTATGGGTTATGATCATGGAAAGCCACGTGGAGGGCATGAGGAGTATTCCACGTGGAGGGAGGTTATTGGACGAGGAAGGGTGGGGACAGCTATTTGGTGGCATTATGTTGGGAAATTGGAAAGGAAAGGAGTAGGGTAGACAAGGGCGGAGACAATCGCTTTTAAGCCAGCCGGTAGAGCTGCCTGGTTGGCAGGTATTCACATGCCACTACCCCATGTGTTGTCAACCCCCCCTTCTTCACCCCAATTATTATATTTTTAAAAATTAAATTAAATTAAATGAGTAAATGACTATGTACTTAATATTAATGTTAATGGATAATTTATTTTTATTTTTACAAATTATAAATTTAAGTCATGGGAGACGGTCACAGTGCAACAAGACTTAGAGAGAGCTTACAGATTACACAACAACGAGTATCATTAGATAATTATTTGATTCAGTATTAATTAAGTTAATAATTAAGTTATTAGACTTCAAAAATGAGTTAATAACTTGATACATTATTTATTTTTTTGATAAATCATTCTCTAACATAATACATGTCAACTATTCGACCTTAATTGTGCAGTCCACTAACTACATTGTTACCATATGGATGGTATAATTTTCCTTAATTAATTAATTATTAGTACTACTAATTACTACACCCTTCAACCTTAAATTCAACAAATAAAGCCCATATTTAGCACAAATTTGCCAAAAAAATAAACCTTCATCCTATCAAAATTTTTATTGCATGATATGGTTTTTTTTTTAGGAAAGAATCATTTTTCATTTCTTGGTTTGGGATTACAAACGTACAGGAAGACTCGTACACCACTCCATGATTAGCACATTACTGAAACGCTAATCTATGAGCCAACAAATAAACACAATGAAATCTCATTACAATTCAAATAAATCTCTCTGCCCATAAATAAACTATCTACCTACAAAACACATAAATAAACAAATTACAAATAAACTGTGAGAGTTGAAACTAAGACCCCATGGTCTAGGTAGGCTGGAACTAAGAGTCCAGTACTCTACCACCAGGGCAAATGCCTATTGCACTATAAAAAATAGAAAAAAAAAAAAACTTACCATCTAAATATAAAAATATCCACCATCAGTGATTACAACTGGCATATTTTCCTGTTTATATGGACTGAAATTATTTGCTTAATATTAGTAACTTTTTTCTTTCTTAAGAAAATAACATTTCCAATTTGTAAGTAAATATTTTGACAAATAAACAAAATTTCGATAGGAAAAATGAAATACTAATACTAGTAGGAGACGTGACATAAACGGCGTACAATGCGCGTGGGAACAGAATGTTTGCGATCCTCTTTCTACAACCTCGGCATATGCAAATAAATAAATAATTAAAAAAAAAAAGTCATTTCCCCTTTACACAAAGTCTTTCTTCTGGTTTTCTAAAAAAAAAAATAAAGTCTTTCTTAAACTAAATTATTATTATTATTATTATTATTATTATTATTATTATTATCCATCGATTTTAAAATCCTATTGTAGAAATCAATTGGTAGAATAATTGATTGATAAAAAAAGGGGGAAGAAGCTCTGAGCCGTTGATGATTGAGGTAGATGGGAACGGTCCTACTGGATTCCTTACTTGCCCACATGATGCTTATCCCACTCTGTCTACGCGGCGCATATTTTGTGGGGTCCTTTCCCCGAAAACGTTATTGTAGGTCCCTTCCTTTCTCATGTATCTTCTCAGGTTTTTCCATCATCAAATAAGAAATACTATAATTCTGCCCAAATTTTAAATAATCTTAAATAATAGTAATAGTTACTTATTATTCACTTTGTTCCTTTTTAATTGTCTCTTTCCCTTATTCCTTTTTAATTGTATTTTTCCTTTTCTTTTCAGAAATACCCTTCTTGAAACATGAATTTAATTAAAAGGTTAAACATAAATTTAATTAGAGAGAAACAATGACTTGAGGGCATTATAAGAAGATTAAGTGAAATTGTAATAGAATTTAGGAAACTAACTGAAATTAACTAATTTTCTTAAAGAAATAAATCGGTTAAAAGAGACAATTAAAAAGGAATAGAGGGAATACATATTAGGAAAATAAATAAATATATTTAAGTGTACTTTTAATATGTAAGCATTAGGATTTTTATTTATTATTACACTTGAATCAGTTAGTACACATACTAGTATTTTTTTAATAGAAGTCAGGTCCAATGTTTTTAAGTTGTTCAATTATTGCAGTACTAAACGCATTTGTCTTCACATTGAATTATTATTAAGTTTAAAAAAAAAAACCCCTTTAAGTAATTTCTTACGTTGAGATTTGCATCTAAATTAAAAGTTTAATTAAGGTATGATTAAAACCATAGAAAATTAAGCTCATGCATGACGCAATGAGAGCAACAGCGGTCAAAATGCTCAACTTTAACTTCTTATCTTACACAATAATTGGCCAATGTTTTCTTGGGTCAAAAGGTTCTGAAATTTGGACAAGTTTATTCAAGTCACTTTTACTTTATGAGTATATGACCAGATCAAGAAATATTGAACCTACTCCCACTCTAAACTCTAAAGTCTAAAATGATTCAATAAAACCTTCCTTGTGATTTGGGAAATCATTATAAAATTATTAAACTAGACTAGCTATAGTAATTTAACACTTTAAACTGTCATTATCATTCCAAATTCTTCCTACTTTTTGGTGCATGAAGTCTCTGTTAATTTCTAGATAAGGTTGAGATTATCTATCTTTAATCATTAATCTTTACTTAATGGTATGGTTTTATGTTTGGAGCTATCCCTATCAAATTCAACCTCTCGCACTGCCACTTTGATTTCTAGTATAAAAGATTATGACAGATATTGAAAGAGATAATGTATGGGTTGAATTTACAGAACAAATTATGACTTGATCAAACTTCAATAATTAACGAAGCCTTTTGCTTTTATAATCATTTAATATCGTTAACTTATACAAGTAATAATATGGCTTAATTATTTTACTCCCTCTGTTCCTTTTTAATTGTCTCTTTCCCTTATTCCTTTTTAATAGTCTTTTTCCCTTGTTTTCCAGAAATACCCTTCTTGAAACATGCATTTAATTAGAAAGAAGCAATGGCTTAAGGGTATTATAGGAAGATTAAGTGAAATTGTAATAGAATTTAGGAAACTAACTAAATTTAACTACTTTTTTTAAAAAATAAATCAGTTAAAAGGGACAATTAAAAAGGAACCGAGGGAGTATTTACTTAATAATAATAAAGGAAGCGTGCATTGATCAGTTCACTTATATTAACCGGTTCATTAATCATGGCGCACAATAATAACGTTAGCTGCCTTGACCTAGCTACCTAGTCTGCTAGGGAATACGTATTCTCTCAATATTTATGCTTACCCTTTCTTTGATTATTAATTTATTATTTATTACTACCAACTAATATATTACCATTATTAGTACTCTATTTATTTATTTTGAATTTATTACCATAGGGTACTAGTAGTAGTATATGCTAGTGGTACAAAAAATTTGAAGGAAAAACAAAAATGAAGGTGAAAGTAACATTCAAACATGTAGATTTCAAAAAAATAAATCAGGGCTGAGGGGCCATAAACATGAAACAACTGGGATAACGTTACCTTTGTCTTGTAGTTTCGTGGCAGACAATTCCTCTTTACGCAAAATTCCAAATTATTCTTTTGTAACTTTTGGATTTTGGATTTACTCTTCATTTTACAAAACATGTTCCAAACATGCTCGGCTCCATACATTTTGAATCTTAATTATTACTCAATAATCATCCATATAATGACCATATTGCATGAGCTACCCTTTATTTCAATGCACAAGAGTATTATTAAGACTTCACTACTCCTATCTTTGCAAATTATTAGAGGCTAATATTAGCTCTTCTTCTTCTTCTTCTTCTTCTTCTTCTTCTTTTTTTTGGATTTAATGAGGGAGATTAGGATATTTATGTCAAATTTAGATTGTTTATAAATTACCCTTAATTATTTATGTCAAAAAAATGTTTAACACTCAATAATCTTCATGGACATTCAACTACAGCAGCATAAGGAGGAATGGAGGATTAAGGAAGTTGACATGGATATTTTGTAGTAATCGTTATCTCTACGGCTCAACCTGTCGTATACAAATTTCAATAATAGGATGCTACGACTTTGTAATATTAAAAAATTGCTCATTATCACATATCAACCCATAAATTAGTAATCCATAATTAATAATCTTTTCCTTTTCTTTTGAATATCTTCCCATAATAATATATTCATATTTACGTTAATTAGGTATTCTTATCTTCCATACAAAGTCAACCTAAACAAAACTTAAAAATCATCCAAAGTAAAAAAAAAAAAAAACAGCTCGAATATATACATCTGTCACTCGCCAGTGATAAAATCTGGCAATGCCGCCGAACACGTGGCGCAAACGTCGCCGCTTAGCTTCTCAGAAGAAATCAAACGCGGTTGATTGTTCCTTGCTCTTCGGGTGGTAATACGACGTCGTGGTCGACTGCCGCCTTAACCCCGGAATCTCCGGCGGAGTAAGCGACCTTATGAGCGCAAAATTGAGACCTTTGAAAAAAGGGTGCGTTTTGACGTCGGCAGCGCCGCGTTTGCACCCTAACCGACTGTTGGGATCCTTGTTTAACAACCCGGAGATGAGGTCCCGCGCGTGGTGCTCAAGGAGGGTAGAAGGCGACTGGGTCGGGAAAGTGAGAGGCCTTTTCACAATGTTGCGCAGCGTAAGCTCGTTTGATGGAGCCGCAAAAGGTGTACGCCCGTAGATCATCTCGTAGATGAAGATCCCAAGGGCCCACCAGTCAACGGCGTTACCGTGGGACCCTCCTGACGCCACCTCGGGAGAAACGTACTCGTGGGTCCCGACGAAGGACCGTGACCGGGCGGTCACCGGCTCTGCCACGAAGGATAGCTTGCTGGGGGTCAGTGTTTGGATCTTCTTTGACCGGAACAGCCTGTGGAAGAGGCAGGCAAGACGAGTTGGGTGTGGACGAGTGGACGGTTGGTTCTGTGGTGAAGTGGGATCGGGTGAGGACGATGGAGATTCAACGGCTGGGATTGCGTCTGAACAAAGTGAGAGGTCGAAATCTGAGAGCATGATGTGACCGTCTGATCGTACTAAAACGTTTTCCGGTTTTAGGTCTCTGTAAATAATCCCCAGCATGTGAAGGTACTCAAGAGCTACCAGAACCTCAGCTGCATAAAATCTGGAAAAGATAAACATAATAAATAATTATTATTATTAGCTTAAACATATTTTTAATTACTGAATGACAAGACAACGATGAAACTGTTAAAGGGAAATTCTAACTATTTGGAATTTCTTTCTCAGTAACCAAACAGAGCTAAAAATTGATGGGAAAGTGTTATATCAGTATTAAGTTAACTTGCATGGCAAGGAATTGGATCCAGAAAAACAACCAGAATAAGATGATTCCATAATTCTAATAATGGCAAAACAATCAAATAACGGAAATTTGCGGCTAAAGTCAGATTACAATTCAATGAAAAATCTCAGCTGTCGACGAAGAATAAGGGAAACAGAAAACGATTTCTAATACTACTCTTAAGTCCACCATTAATGAAGCCCATTACTATAAAAATATTATTAGACGCAAATAATCAAATGGGAAAAGGAAAAGAGAGACGGGGGGTTGAGTATTGAAGGAGACTTTTCAGAGAGGTGAAACCGACAAGATAAGAACAACTCAGGCTGTATTTTGCAGCAAAATCACAAGAAAACAAAACACCCAGAATCCCAGATTCAAGCATGCAAAAAAGATCAGTGTAAAATCAATGTAACTTCAAAAACCTGTCAGCTAAAAGAGATTTTTTTTTAAAAATTTTATTGAAATGTAGTTTACCTAGCAGAGTTCAAGGGGAAACGTTTGTGAGGTTGCTTATGTCGAAGAGAATGCAAGTCACCGCCCGAACAGTACTCCATAACTATGCAAGAGAAATGAGAAGCTTCAAACTCAGCGTATAAAGTAGGCAAAAACGGATGATCCAACATTTTCAAGATCTTCTTTTCCATTTCAGCACGTTGCACTTTTTTCTTCATTTCCAAGGCTTCCTTATCCACCACCTTCATCGCGTAATAACATTTCTCATCAACGTTCGCCAAGTGACAGAGGTAAACAGTCCCGATGTCACCGGCGCCGATGCGGCGGAGAAGTCGGAAATCGCGGAATGTGAGGCCCGTCTTGCGGGCGAAGGTGGCGGAGCGGATGGCAGAGTAAGCGAAGTCGGAGGACCGGTGGGGTTTCAGAGAAAGGTTCTCCGGTGAAGAGCGAGATGTCGGGAGCTCAAAAGAG
This sequence comes from Corchorus capsularis, assembly GCA_001974805.1. NCBI lineage: Eukaryota > Viridiplantae > Streptophyta > Magnoliopsida > Malvales > Malvaceae > Corchorus > Corchorus capsularis. Next base: position 25,748 of record AWWV01011047.1, read on the forward strand.
AGACGACTAAAACTGCTGCAACTTTCACTACTCATTGAACTTTGACTCGACGAATTCCTTGTTTCTGAACTCAACTCACTTTCTGACTTACGATTGTACTCAAACATTTTATGTTCTCTCTCTTAGAAGAGAGAAACCAAAAAAGAACTTTACACAGAAAAAAAAATTGAACGAGATCGACCAAGTCAAAAAAGTGGGAAAGAACCAGAATCAGGTAACAGAAAAACGGTGAAATGGAAGAAAGCAATGAACTTTGAACCTTTTTTTGTTCTAGAAGATGATTGATGAAGATAAATAGAAAACAACCGAATCAGATACCCTTAAACGAGCCAAGGGAAAGGAGTCAAAGACTTAAAAAAAGAAGAACAGTGAGTTTGAACTTTGAGAAACAAATTCCAGGGAGTCAAAAATTGTGTGCAAAAAAAGAAAGAAAAGGCTTTTGATCAAAAAGAAAGAAGGAGAGAGAAGGGTATTAAATGGGATTCAGAAAAAATGGTTTGAATGCACATATTGAAGCAGAGCAGGCTTTATGAGGCCTGGGCTGGGACCTGAAAATTAGGGTTTCTGAACAATAGCCAGTCCGTACGCAGAGCAAATTTCTGAGAGAGGGAAAAAAGGAAGAGCAAATGGAAAACGAGAAAAAGCTTTTGGTTTTTGGGTTTTGGCGTTCGCTTTTAGTTTGGTTAAGTAAAGAAAGAGAGAGAGAGAGAGAGAGAGAGAGAAGTAAGAAATGAGAGGAAGGGTGGTTGGGGGGTATTTATGCTTTGCTGGTGATGTGTACGGAGTTGTAAATCGTGGTTAATGGTTCGATTATTAAGTTTTTAACCATGGTTAAAATTAATTAATTAAAGGGAAGTTGAGTGTTTACACGTGAGGGTGAAAAGGGGGAACGTTACTGTGGTGAAGAGTAAGGCTGTAAACTTGTAAGACTTTTTTAGGGGTTTTTTATGATGACGTTAGCCGTTGGGGATACCGGCACGTGCGGATGTTTGTCACGTGGCAGAGGTTGCGTTTATTTCTTTCACTACTGGCTTTGGAATTTTAAACCGCGTGTGGTTTCACTGTTTTGGGCCTTTTGGCAGCTTCCGTGTAGCTTTTCTCACCATTGCCCAATCTCACCCTCTCCAGTCTCCATGAAATACTACTACTAGCTAGTACTAGTACTACCTATTTAATTTGGCAAAAGTTAATTAATTTATGTTAAGTATACACAAAAGCAGGTTATGAAACAAAATATTGATAGTATCATTCTTTTTGGTTTTTACCCTTTTAACTTTGAAAAAATGTAATTTTTTATTACGTAGAAGTGTAATTTTGATTAGAGCAATGCTACTTCGTCACCTTAATTTTATGTCGAATATTCTGCCTGATGTCTTATTGAAAAAAGTTATTATAATTTTTAAAATTTTATCCACTAATATTCTAAAATTTTTATGATGTACTCCCAACATAAACTTTTCATATTTGTTCTAAATAGGGACTAAAGTTAAAATTAAATTCTTATCTTAATTTATTTTACCATTAAATACATAAGTACCCATGTCTATATATAGCAAGTTGTTAATGAGTAACATTGCCAGTTGCCTCATCGACCTCATTTTTTTTAGTGCAAACCAATATTATTACTTATAAAGTAGGATATGATTAAAAGTTAAATTTCATTATAAAAAAAGTGCTTTAAACAAAGCACCATGGTACTAATTGTCCTCGATAATTATTTCCATGTTCCAAGGGTTTTAAAGTGACAGAAACCCTTGTTTTTGTTGCAATGATCCTTTAAATATCAAAATTAAGCACCCTCAAATGTACTTGAATTCAAAAGTAGTATATATACATCTATAGAACTGCATGATTTATTTTCTTAAATCCATGTTTTCGGGGACAGATTAAAATAGAGAGAGAGAAGAGAGGCCATTGTTTGCATTGTAATGATCAAATGTTGTGTACTAGATGTGGCATTTTTAACCTTTTACTCCCTAATTTATTGAATAAATCCATTGAACATCTTTTAAATATTCACTGTGGAAATTAACAAAAGCAGCCCAGCCAACATGCATGGCTCTCTCATCTCATAATAATATTATTCATCTTTGACTTAAAAATGAAATCATACCAAAACTACTTTAAATTTTGAATGTCAGTTGAGTCATTGAATTAAATTTCAAGCAACATTATTGAAGTAGGGGCATTTAATTAAAGTCTCTGCGTAAAAGTTTTTGGTTCCTTTTGGCCACAATGATTCAGCAAAAGAAAGAAGAAAATGTTGGAGACATGAATGGATGGAAGAAGGTGAAGAAACGTAGCAAGCATTGACAGCAGAAAAGTTCTATAGAGTCGTATCGTACCCTTCTGAAGGACATATATATATATATATATATATATATATATATATATATATAGAGACTTATGAATATAAATGAATGAAATTGCAATAATATTATATGATCCACTCGAATTATTCAAAAAATATTAATGTAGGCCCAAACTATAAATTTTTGCTACCTTATTCCGAACGAGAAGAATTTTTTTTAAGAGACAAAACAAACCCTTCTAATTAACTGCAATTCACAGAACTACTTTTGTTGTTTTCTCTCGTACATTTTCGACTTTTCTTATGACTTTTATGCATTTTTCCTCGTGGCATGTTTTTGGGTGTTCCAATTATTATTAGTATATGTTCTTTTTTTCCTTATTTTTTGCCCTATTTCACTATGCTTTTCTCCTTTCTTCTTCATGCAAATTGCAAATGTAACAAAATCTTTTACTATATATATATATATATAGTTGAGATGAAGATGATGACCCAAATTGATGACCGGTATATATATTATGGACACAACTTGAATGAAATTTTTCA
>AWWV01011048.1:0-87837 GCA_001974805.1 Corchorus capsularis
TGATAAGCAAATTAATGGCAAGGAAGAGGAAAGATGGGTAATGTTTGAGAAGTTTAGGATATATATCTCTTTTACAATTAAATGAAGAAAGCAATAGATATATGGTTTAAGCAACACGAAGCATGACAGGTTTAAGACAGATATATTAAAATCCACATGGGCAAATAGAACAGTGCATGCATGACATGTGATGAGCAAGGTTGGGAACATAGCCTAAGCCCTGGGGTATATAGTGGGGTTAATTTGCAACAGTTAGGCCAAGGGTCCCAACCCTTTTTGATGCGACTTCCTTGGGTCCCATTGAAAGGAACAAGTCCCTAAAAGCCTAATTACATTATTTCTCATTTAATTTAAAAACAATATATATTTTTCGTTTATTTTGGTTTGGGACTTTGAAGTTGATATATTGCAAATTTTGAAATTGATGCTATAATAAAAATGGGTCCTAAGGGAATTGGGTGCCTTGGAAAAGGCCAACATAAAGTACCCCGAGTGGAGCTGCTGTGCCTGTGCCTGTGCATGAGAGATGAGAATTCTCCAATATATACTTAGCTAAACACCTTCTTTCAAGGAACTCTGCTTCTTGTGTCACTCGATTTATCTCATAAATTAACTATTTAAGCTTATATTACCATGTTCTAAAACTTTATTCCTCAAAAAAAAAAAAAGGTATGTAATTAGGAAAGTGACCCAAAATTTGAAGTCTAAATTGTGAATGATTGGATGGGGTAAGTGAAACTAATAGTGGTGGCATGGAAATTTGGTTTAAAATGAAAAAAAACCAAAAGAATGTGCTATTTTTTTTTGTATATGATGGATGAAAGCAAAGAAATTACAAAAAAAGAAAAACAATTAAATGGCTCTAGGCCAAGCTATTTCCATGGCTCTAGGCCAAGAATGTGCTATTTTTCACCAAAGAAAAAAAAAGAATGTGCTATTAATATATTTTAGAGGCAAAATAGTAGTTCATATATTTAGAACCAATCATGTACAATATTCTGTATTCATATGATAAAATAATTTAATAAAAAAAAATCAACAACAACAGAGAGAGGAACCAATAATTAAATTGAAGATCTAACCATATATACACATACTGTGGGGCAGACAAAATGATCTATAATTAAGGTATGATTTGATGTTGAAGGGGGGAAAAATGACAAAAGGCCCAAAACTCTAAGAACAAGAGAGATTTTGGAAATCACTAAAATGATCAAGCATCCAAGATAGATTTATCACATGTAAATCAGTAGCTCCAAATTGGTAGTAAATCCCACTTAACAGATTTTGTGGGGGCTCAAGTTTATTTTAAACTCCTCTTTTTAACTTGTTCTCTTTTTATATGATTTGGCATTTTCTGAACCTTCTATCTCTTCTTCATATATAGGATTAATTACCAAGTTGTCAACAATAATTGAAGATTAATTAACCTTAAACCCAAAGTTATCACAGTCGGATTACAAGAAGATTTGGCTTGAAATGTGCTGGCCACTTGACTGCATTAAAGATTCTGTTAATTTTAATTAATTAGTATTTCTTGGGGAAGTATTTGTACAATGGATCTCTTAATTTGTTTTCTAATCTAGAGATTCAAATTTCAACTAAGTTTGTTTCCTATCTTCTTGCTTATCACTGTTCCAAAATGTTATAAAAATTTTAAGTGGAATCGGGTTTCTAGGGAATAAGACAACAATGCAAAACACACAGTAAATAAGTATAGTTTATGTCCTCTTTCATCCTTAATTAATTAAATTAAACATATCATAGCAAAAGACTATAATTTATGTCCTCTTTCATATCCTTAATTAATTAAACATATCATAGCTGCTATATTTGATTTGTCTTGTCATGTATTCTTATGACAGTGCCATATTACTTTGGTCATTATTCATTAATTAATTCCTTCATTAATAACTAAACCACTGCAGAAGATGTATCCAATACTATTATATTCCCTCGCCATATCATCATATAAGGTTCCGCAAAGACCATGAATTTTTTTTTTAAAAAAATAGATAACTTTCATTCATATAACTGATTTTACAATAAATTTAGGAATATCATCCCTCATTACATCAAATCTCAGAAAAATTACATAATCAATTACTTTTTGCACCGGAAAAACTGGATCTTCCTTGAAAATCCAAAACACCTGTCGTGAATCATGTTGATGTCTCGCTATCACGCCCATCACTCCCTCGTTGTCGCTTGTTCTTCCAAACAAAATGCTTTGATCAACGATGATCAAGTGATTGATTCGATGAACAGATCTCTTCCTTGGCACCCAAAAGAAAAGGATTACAACGATTTTACTACAGATCTGAATAAATAAAAGGTTGATCATGCTTAAAACTATCATAAAATTCAGACTGGATAACTCAGATTCAAAAAGAACTGAGACTAGACTCGAAACTGACTAAAAAAAAAAATAAACTGACTCAAACCGACTCAAAACAAACTCAAATAAAACTAGTCAGATCTGTAGATCTGAATACAAAAATCAAATCCTCCTCCCCCCTTGGCGTGACAACCAAGGAGGAGGAGGAGTAGTCGAAATACCAATGAGTACTAGAGAGGGAGAAGGGGAGAGGGAGAAGGGGAGAGAGAAAAAAACAAGGGGAAAAAAGTTAGTTTAATAATACTCCATGAATTTCAATTTATATCTTGATCATATCGAGTTATTGTTTTACGGTTATTCAATGCGTAATTAATTTCTTTTTGAAGAATGAAATTAAGTTAACTTTTAATTATAAACCTCCTTCAAAAAAAAGTTACTCCACTTTTATAAACCGAGATCTTAATTTATTTTACTACTATATAATTTTGAATGTGCAAACATGTGTTTTTATATAGAAACTTTTTTTTTATATATTTCAACAAAAATTAACCCTAAAACTCAAAAACATATTATATGGAGTATTTAAAAATCACTGTCAATCATTTACAATTCCCCAAAGCATAATTGTGCCGTAATTTTAACCACGAAAGCCTTACCACAATAGATGCATAAATCTTAGAAACTTTTTTTTTTGAATTATGCATTGATAGAGATCTCTTAATGATATTCGATAGTCACATTTGAAACTTGACAAGTTGCATTGACACGATTTAAAAAATTTCTTTCATCATTTATATATACATCGGGTATTGCTACATGACGCTCCAATTTGTCCCTCATGACGTGTCATCAGAAAACTTACCATAATTTTTAAAACCCTATTCAATAATGGCCTAAAATCAAGGGATTTACCCTCAAACTCTTCATATTTATAACTATGGGCTAAACCTGAATTTAATTTCTTACCTTAATTATTAGGGGGACTAAACCTGGATTTAATTTATTTCCTTAATTAGTAAGAAGGGTCAAGTTGAAGAGACAAATTGAAGAATCAAAAAGAATTATCCATATACATTTCCTTTATCGTAAGATTTTAACTCAAAATCTTAGAGTACTAAAAGATGTAGTTTTTTTTTTTTTTTAATGAACCATGTGACTAGATTTATATTTATATCCAATCAAATTTGATGATATTATTTTAGTGGAACGAAAGGCGTTTTTAAAAGACATGAGAATCGGGAAGGCATCCACAAAGATTTTATTGACTTTTTTCGTTTCTAGAATTTGCAAATAACCATGCCTGAATTTTATAAGCCGCCAGAAGATTGTGCTATATATACCCCTATCTATTCACATTGACTTCTTTCCTTTTACATGATGAGGTTGTAAGGGAGGCACGTATCATTTACTTACGTTTATATGAAATTATAATGAAAGAAGTCAATATATTGAGGGATGAAAACAAGAAAAAAAAAATCATGTACGTTATTTAAATTTTAAAAAAACTGACTTTGCTATATATCTAATTATAAATTTATGATTTATATGATCATTTCAAGGAAGCATCATATAATATTAAATAAAAGAAATTACAAGAGATCAGAAATGAGAGATGATCAGAAGGTGAAAGCAAAACACTTGACCAATATTCCCGGTGCTTGATAGGCCGACAATCGGACAAAATATGTTCACTCAGACAAACTCCTCTTCGGTCTTCAACATGAACTTAAATTAATCTGCATTAGTTGAAAATCATGACATCAACTTAATATTATATATATGCTAAGGTTTTTTCCTTATATATTTTTGTTCTATTATTTTTTTAATTTGGGGATTTGATTTATGATAATAATAATTTAGTACGTACGTACAAAACTATAAGGTTCGAAACTTGGGAAGATTTTTATATATTTAACATGAAGACTGTATCAAGAACAACCTAAAAATAGAAAAGAAAAAAAAATGTGGGGAATCCAAAAGTTTCTCTTTCTTAATTGGCATGGTAAAAAGATTTGCAAAAAAACCTTCTGTGTCAGTGTCTCTGTTTAGCTTGCTTCCATATAATATGTCTATTTAATTAGTTAATTACTACAAGTTTACAACAATATTTATAATAAATTAATGGTTTGCACATCTAACTGCTAGATTCTGTCTCACATTCATAAAGTCATAATTAATTAATCTTATTGAGTGATTAAGCGTTATTTGCTCATGTGATTATGCGCAGAGATTTTCAGCAATCCTTTGATCATGTGATATCAGATTCAGTTTTTGTAAACTTGGGAAGGAACCAACAAATTAATTTGTCAAATATTTCTTAAAATGCTTTATTAATAATTTAATTGGAGAAACTTGCAGTGCCACGCAAACCCTAATTTCTTCTTCATCAATATGCTACATCGATCGATAAGTTGGATCCATTTTTCGGCGCAGTCGGCATATACATAGCAAAAGTTGCTAGGGTTTGTTAATTCGTTGAAGAATGCACCAGCTGCTTATATTATTATTATAAGCTTAAATTGCTTAATTATCATGTTTAAAAGTAGTATATATAACTTTGATTGAGCTAGAAGCAAAGTTATATGGCTAGGGTTTGTTTAATAATTATAAGTAGCATCTCAATTCTCTAACTGCTTCTAAAAGAAATATTCAAGGGGTTTGGCATCATGGGGACATAATTTATATATTCTAACATTTCTTTTCTTCAATATAATTCTCTCTCGACTTTCTTTAATGCTTATCATTTTCGTAAGATAAAGCAAGAAAAGTATCTAGATTAATTATGAAGTGGTTGAATCAATCATATTATATGTAGACAACATCTTCATATTTGATATATAAAAATCTTATTATCAAATTTAAAAAAAAAAAAAGAATGACGGTCATGTAGATACAATATTATTCTAGCTGTATATATATAATTTATAAGTTGAATGTTAATAATAATATTTATCAAGGGGGAAAGTATAAAAAAGGGAGCTCAAAATCTAAGCAGCTACTATCGCCTGATGGAGTAGTCTATATATATATGTCTCTCATGGTCCCAAGTTCTGAGAATGCATATACATGATTTGATCCCCATATCCATGTCTTTTCCCTTTATGTTTCTGATAAATTAAAATCAATGGCATGAAATCAATATATAGCAATTATATATTTACCAAAAGAAAAGTTTGTCACGTCCTTGACATGAAAGGTATAGTACTTGAAATATTTTTAGCTAGGAATATTATTACTTTACTATAAAAATAATAATCAGCTCCTTGTCTATATTGGTATATAGTTATATATTCATCAAAAAAGAAAATTAAAGAAAAGACTAATTATTTTTCAAGTTGTTTCACCTCTTTTCCTTTATAAGAGATGGATTTGAGCCTGAGAGAGGGACAAGTCGATGGCTATATATATATATATATAATAAAATGAATTAATTTTTTATATGTTGAAAGTTGAAACACAAACATCGGCCAAATATATGTATCCCATATAGGAGTATTATTTTCTTTGATTCTAATTAACGAATTAATTGCGATAGTGATTATTGGTTAATTAAAGGATTAAGGAAGAAAATTAGGGAAATTAAAGCATGATTGAGGTGAAAGCAATGGGAATAAAATGAAAGAACAAAGAATAGACAGAAAATGCAAAGGGCACATGGGATTAAAGAGAAGAATTGTTAAGCAAAGGGGAACAAAGAGAGGGCAATGGAAAGTTGGTGGTCGGGCGCTCCCCTAGCCTTGATGGGAACCTTAGTCGCATCTTTCGAACAAATGCTTTTAATTCTCTTCTCTTCAATTCAATGACAATCTATGATATTTCCTTTTTCTTTTATTTTCTTTTCTAGCATCCATTAATTCTCTAAGCTATATGTAATATGTTATGGTCGCATCATAATAACATTCATATTTTGGAAAAAAAAAAGTACATTTAAAACTAAAAGCATCTTTAATGAAATATAACGTTTCCGACAAAGAAAAAAAAATTAAAAACCGTCCATTGGCTTTCTTTAGGTCACGAAGAATTAAGGGCCTATTGACACAAATCAAATCTTGTCATTGTCTTTAGTTAAATAATTCCCTTAAAAAAATTATTATATATGGACAAGAAAATTAAGGCAACAATATATCTTTAAATCCCAATTTGTGTGTTTTATTTAAAGAAAATTCCAACATTTCAATTGTATAGCGTTTTCTTTTCTTCCTTAAAAAAAAAATTGCCTAGGTGTTGGTCAGAAATATTAACTATATAATTTGGCACATGATTACTAGGAGATAGTAATCTATATCTATACTATATTAAAAAGTACGTTCACCTGTAAAACTTTTGAATCACCTATTATACCCTTATTTGTCAAATATAATTCTAAATTGCCATTGTTTAGGTTTTTATAGTTTTACTCAACTAAAAACTCTATTTTTATTTAATTAAATATAATATATTTATAACTATTATATTTTACCATTTTACTATTTTACTCAATTAAAAACTCTATTTTTATATAATTAAATCTATTAACCTTATAACTATTATATTTTAATATTTTACTATTTTAATTAAAAAACTTGATATATTAGTTTTTTTAAATATATTTCTTGAATGACATTGTTTAAACTTTTACAATTTTTTTAAATAAACTTTTGCAATTGAAAACACTATTTTTATTTAATTGAATTCAATATTTTTATAATTATTTTATTTTTACCATTTTAATTTTAAAATTTTCAATTAAAATATAAACTAACGAAAGTATTATTATCAAATTTAAAAGTTAAAATAAGTAGTCTAATTCATATTTTTTAAAACTAATTAAGTTAAAAATTTATTTAAAATTTAATTATAGTGATTGGTCTGTTTCTATTTTTGGAGCATGTTGGTATAACAAGAATTTAAAGTTTTTAAAAATGAGAACAAGAGTAACATACAATTATTTCCTTTGATTTATAAAGTTAGAGATGTTAATCGGGCGGGTTGGGCAGGTTTCGGGTTATCGTCACTTGGGTCCAGGTTAAATGAGTTAGGTAATTTTCTCGGGTCATTCGGGTTATTGTTTATTTTTCTGGTCAAATCGGGTTCGATCGGATTGGACGGGTTATTGAGTTCGTGTCAAGTTTTGATAGCTCTATTTATAATTAATGGGTCACGTGCAGCGCACGTGGAAGTGAAGACAAGTACTTTAAAAAGTTTTGTAGAAATTAAGGAGATGCTATATACTTACTTTTAAAATATTTCTAAAAGTTATTTAAAGCACCAGTCATCCTAATAACAACTTTACTCCTCTAAACAAGATCTAAATATATTACCATGCAAACAACTACTAGAAAAAGGTTTTATAAAATTCTTCCTTGTTCAAAATAAACAATAGCACATTTCCCATTCTACAAATTTTTTATAGTCTCAATTTTGAGGACTCTCACTATTTGATAATCAGCGTAATTCAGCCGAGTTGATTCATGTTAGCATCTAAATGTGGAAAGCTCTACACAACACTTTTTCTTTTTCTATTCATTAAGATTCGAATCCAAGATTTTATATAAAAAATAAACAAACTCATGAATTTCACTCTAATTATTCATTAGTACTCCTTTTGAAGGCTTTTAAATAGTTTTTTTTTTTTTTTAAAAAAATCATAAATCATAAAACAATAGGTTAAGGAGCGTAGAGAACAGTGGGCTAGGTCCATGCAAGTTAATGAGGAAATTAAAACGAGCCCAACTGAGTGACATGAACTAGGCCTGGTTTTTGTTAGAGCCTATTGCGTTTGAAATGAAGCCTTATGCCTTGGGCTGATTGGTTGGGCCAACTTGAGGTGCAACTTCGTTTTTGTAGCTGAAATGAAAGAGCAGTCCCAATGAAAATGATGCACGAGAAAATCAGATTTCAGATTATATATCACGAAAAGATTAGCAAAGGAGAAGAAAAATATTCGTAGTAGTAAATGCAATTGTGAGGAAATTTTGATGTCAAAGTAGACTACTTAGCTATAATAACTCTTGTATACTTTGAACAAAAAAAAGTATACTTCTGTTGTAAACATCACCTCTCTTACAACACGGTGACGGTCAGTCACCACCTTCGATTATATTTATTTACTGATATAAAAGAGAAATAAAAAAAGAAGAAAAGAAACTGCGGATTCTTTTCTTTCGAACTCAGGCATTTATATTTATATTTAACAACTATCAACCCCGTTTTTATTTCAAATCAAACAAAGATATTGGGAGTGGGACTAAAGAAAACAAAGTTATCGTTTCTAAAAAACTTTGGGTTTGCTTAATCAGTTAGTTGATTATATTAAGTAAGAGCTTGATGAGAAAGGTAGCAGCAGCTTTCGTTTTCAAGTGCCTCTTATTAATGGCTTGCTATCTATTTGGTATGTTGTTTTTCCCTTCTTTTGTTTTTCTTCCTGCATGCATATATGCTTCTCTTTATATATTTATATTTATTACTAGTTTTGAAATTAATTAGTAATAATGGGTCACACTCAGAGTTGATTTCTGATCTTACATTGATCTCATTGGCCTCACCTCTGTTTTCTTTACATGATTTTTGGTTTGAGACTGAGATCTTCTTCTTCTGTGAGTGGCCCTTGCAGCTTAATCACAGCCCGACAGTGCTACCTCTTTCTCTTTCTCCCTGAATCTAACTTAGAGTAGAGTAACATTTCTTTTTTCTTTTTAATTCAAAAACTTAGTAACATTTTCTAAACCTTTATATATAAGACAACATATATGGATTTGTTTTCATTTTGTTTTTCTTAGATATATAATTGCAACACTACATATGAAGTTGCACTATAGCAACATTAAAATGGTGTTGTTTGTTGCTAGTGTAACGCCGTATTTGTTGTTGCACCGTAACAACGCCAAATGGTGTTAATGGTGTTTTCTTTCTTTCTTTCTTCTTTTTTTTTTCATTTTTTTTTAATTTAACTTGAAAAAATTTATTTTTGAAAAAAAATATATCATTGATAAAATTTTATTAAAATCCTTAAATTATACCAATATTAAATAATATTTTTTTTTTGTATATATAAGTTAGTAAATAATCGTTACCTAATCTAAATACCATACCAATTTGGCGTATAGTTGGTGTAAAAAAAAATGGTATGAGCACCAAAATATGCAAATTTTGATGTTAAACATTAGAGATGTTCTTAATTAGTAGTATTCTTAATTAATTTCACTGTTCTATTTCTTTTCAGTAAGTTTATGATAATTATCTTTCTAGTTTAGAGCAAAGCAAGGAGCTATTTAAGGCTGAAAAAGTATTTGGAGGCAGATTACACTTTGCTTCCTTGCTGAAATATTAGCTGATTCTGTCAGGGCCTCAATTTTTTTATATGCCCTCTTTTAGCTTCTTCTTGAATTTGACCTTTAGCCCACCACTATATATGTTCTAGACTTAACTATGGGTGTAGCGTAATTGATCCCTTTAAGTATAAGTTTTATGTTTTAACATAGTTGTGATGTGGTACCATTTGCTATTTGGTCCCAATCCATGGTTGCAGAGACAGTAAATTTAGGAAAAAAGATAAAAGAAGAGAAAAAAAGTATATTCATCTGTAAGTATTCAATGTATGCCATCTAGGAACTATGAAAAATTGAAAATCTTCTTTTTCATATTGGGAACAGTTATTATATCATTAGAACTTGAATGAAAACTCCTTTTTTTGGAGGACCAATGTGATTACTATAGATAATGCTTCATTCTTCAAGCTACATAACCAGCTTTATTCATGTAACAAAATTCCGTTTTGCAATGTAGTCCCAACAATGGAAGTTTCAGTGCAAGAGAAGGCAGATGCAGCGATCCCGGTGATGACAAATTCACCTCCAGAAGGCAATACAACTTTCCTCGATGGTACAACATGGTGCGTAGCCCTTCCCGGCGTGTCCCAAATCGATTTGCAGAACGCATTAGATTGGGCATGTGGAATGGGAATGGCTGATTGTGGTGCAATCCAAGAGGGAGGACATTGCTATGAACCGGACACGCTTGTGGCTCATGCATCCTATGCTTTCAATAATTATTACCAACAGAATGGCAATTCTGATATTGCTTGCAATTTTGGAGGAACTGCAACATTAACAAAACATAACCCTAGTAAGCAATTTCTCTACATTACAATTTTTGCAATGTTAGCCCCAATAAACAATATAAGTAATGTTCAAGTATTACAAGTTACTTAAAATGTTTACTTTTATATATATATGCTATAAACAGGTTATGGAAAGTGCCTATATGCTGCACCGGGGTATGTTCAATCTTTTTATACATTGTTAATTTTCATGGTATAAGAATTGCAGATAAGTTCACCATGTTATGTATGAGTTATAACTGTACTTGTTTTAATGGTTTATATGCAGATCTGTAGGCTCTGCAGCACCGCCTTTGTGGAAGCTTAAGTCGAGCCTTTTGTGGTGGGAAATTGTGGGGGTTTTGTTGCTGCTTTTGTACAAGGGAAGTTGATCCATGCAAGGTTTGATTTTACTTGTGCCTGAAGCTGAATATTATAGGCGTGGATGCTTCAAAAATGAAAAAAATGTAAAGGTAGATCAAGATTTGTTAAAAGCATAATCAAGAGTACTGAGTAGAGTGTCCACCAACATTTTGAGTCATGTAATTGAAATATATATGTAATGGGATTCCTATCTTTGTAATTGGTTTAGGAATCTAATGTTTTTAATTATTTTTGCTATGACTATAGTGTCTTTTAGTGTTCATAATACTCCTTTGCATTTTGCTTTCAAGCCAGGAAATCACATGCTTCCTTTCCTTTGTTCCTTTACACTTATACTACTAATTAATTAGCCACTTTTTTTGAACAAAAAAAAAAAGATTCTGTCTTTGGCCAAAAACTTTTCGTGAGAAATTGAGAGACGATATGGAATGGATAAATTAAATTAACGGAACAATAATCTCCAGCAGTTTAGAAGTGGGATTAGATTAAGGAAGGAAGCAAAGAAGGACAAGAAGCAGCTGGAAGTAAAGTGAGTGAAGTATAGTAAAAAAAGAGCAAAGGGCCCCACAAATAGAGTATAGGGAGATGAGATGATCTTTTTTCTTGTGTTTGGTCTGAAAACATATATTGCATAGGGCAGTGTTCTTAGCAGTTTGGCAGGCATTATTATTATATTAATATTAATTTGTCAATTTTATGTCAATTCATAAGTCAGGGCTATAATGCCTGCCTACTGCCTTTTTCCCTTCAAACCCATGCTGACATTGACCAACACTTCAACCTCAAAGCACAAATCCAGTAGCTTTTACACTAGTTTTTTGTGCTACTTAACGGCCCAAAACATTTTCAAAAAGATAGACAAAGAAGAATGTATTCTTGGGTTGATGTTAGGGTTAGTAGTAAAAGTTTTGTGTAGTGGCCTTCTATAGCCTTTGGGCCTTTAGTATATTGGGCTTTGTTTTAATGGGATTTGACAAAGGGATTTTTTTTTTTTTGGTAAAAGGGAAGTATACGTATACCATAAATAAATATATATAAGGAAGGAAATTGTGAAGTTGCGAAAAAACCCTAGATCTTGGTCTGATGGGAAAACGGAAATTCCAAGAAAAAACCCTAGATCTTGGTGCGGTGTCGCCTTCGGCGGAGAAGGAGAACCGTATATTTGATCTTAGTTCCATTGTAGGGAAATTGCCCGCTCCTCATCAGCACATCCTGCGCGAGTTGACTCATCGAGAAATTCATGATTTTCGAGGAGATCTTAGAGATTTTCCGATTCATAAGCACATCCTGCGCGAGTTTCCTCATCGAAATCTTAGAGATATTCCGACTATTATTAGTGCGGAGCAGGCAGCTGCCCCCTTACAATCCTACTCCTTTGGCGGCGCAGCAGCCGTTGGCTTGGGTTCTCAAATCTACCGCATCGGTGGGTGCTGTTTCAGTGCGGAGGGTTACAGATTAAGAGATGGAGATGATAGTGGTTGCACAGCTGGTTGCAAGGGAGGCTTTCATGCACAAGTGTTTTGTGTGGATGTGGACGGCCAGGGCCAGCCTAATAATAATAAGGGGTGGGAACCGTGCGATCCCATGAATAAAGGGCGCAAAGATCCACTATCTTGTGCTGTTGATGGCAAAATCTTTGTCTTTGGTGGAGCACCGCCTGGTGATGCATTTACTGGTGAGGTTTATGACCCGGTAGTGGGGAAATGGCATTACTTACCTGAAATGCCTAAGTCCTGATGATCCCCAGGATCCCACCAACACCAACAAGCTGATTCTGCTTCATTTTCAGTGTAGCAAATCCCTCTATGCGTACAATGTGAGGATGAAAGTTTTGGAATGTTTCGACGAGGAATTTGGTTCGTACCCGGAATTTCCTTTTTCCCCTGGGATGTGGCCACCTAATGCTGTGGTGGATAATGTTCTCTACTGTTACTCCACTCTTGGGGGCGGTCTTTTTGCATACGATTTGAAGAGGAAAAAGTGGCACCACACTCATGACTTTGATCCATCTCTTGCACCTATTTCTAAATACAATCCCGCCTTGGTCCATTCCGGAGGTAACACCTTATGCTTTCTCTGGTCTTGTCCCCTCTTTTCCGAGGTTATTATTGGATGCGCCAAATTCAAAGTAGCTGAAAGGGAATCATCCACCACAGTATGTCCTACTGTAATAGCAGGATCCGGCGAGGATTACACAAGGATTATGGATTGTGACTTAGCTTTTCTTTTCTAATATATCCCCTTCCCCTATTGGAAAACAATAGTTTCATATTGTAGTCTTAATTTTCCTTGACACTTTTTAGTATATTAATTCTACGCGAAATTTGGCAACCATTTTGGTTTTGGGGCACGATTCGCATGATTGAGTTTGAGTAGCAGCTACGGAGTTGGGCTGTGGACACGCCCGCTTGAATGCAAACCACACCCATTAATTTGCTCATCTCTTCTTGTCCTTATCCGCCTCAATAACGATCTTCTTTTCTATTCTTCTTCTCTACTTAATACTTATTAATATTAAAAAATACCCCTATTAGAGACCATGCATGCATATGCATGGGCTATCACGCATCTTTTTGTAATAAAAAAATATTTTTGGTTTTATATATTGCTTCTTACTACTAGTATATCTTACTATTAAAGGAAAAACAATTTATATATATGTATAATTAAACAAACAAAGCTTAGGCATATATGTTAAGGTGTGTTATATATATATATATATATATATATATATATATATATTGTACGTGGACAGACATATATAATTCATGTATATATTTTTCTTAATTAGCAGAAGTTATATATTAAATGTAAAATCATTTTCTTTTTAATGAAGAAAGTTATTAATTGTTGGAGAGTTAGATGGATCCGAATCAAATAGAATGAGTACTCCTAAATCATTATGGAGTATTAATCTAATATATATATATATATATGTTATATATAGACAAAAAAAAAAAATTTCACTACAAAGGTTGTAATATATAAAATTATAAGTGCAAAATTTTCTGATATATATATTTCTTTTTGGGTGATAGATGCTTTATGAATTATGTGAGTAAATTAATTTATGTATGTATATCTGGGTTTCAATATCCAGTATGGGGAAAAATAAAGATAAGAAGAAAAGCTGGCGAAGAGGAGAAGAATTAATAAGCGGAAGTCCTCCCATCCCATGCAAGTAGCATGTGCATGGGATTCAGATCTCATCATAATTAAGCTGACTTTCCCAACTCCCAACTGTTCCACTTCCTTTGCTACTAATTTAATCCTTTAATTAATCTATAGGATCTTCTTCTTCATTTATTTCTTCTTGGTTTCATCTTTTAAACAGGTTCATTCATCTCCCTCCAAATACTCCTATATGTTTTTTAAATGAAGTAATAAAAGAGAGTCTCTAAATTTAATGTTCCATTCTAACATTAGTGATCAAGTAGGTCCATTGTAAGGTAACAATAATTTTTGTTTTCTTATTCACAGAACTCGAACATAAAACCCGTGTCAGACCACTTAAACCAATCACTTAAACCAATCGATTATATTGTCTCCATTTGAACCAACCAATTACGTTAATTTAAAATAAATAAGAGATGTTGGTTAAAGCATAAAGCCATGTGGTTGTGAGGGGTGGAAAGGAAGTCAAAGTAAAGCAAACGGGCAATGGAAAAACTTACGATGAAATGATGAAAAGGTCAAAACATTAGAGCACTAATTACGCAAGTTTTAGAAGCAAAAACCAACCAACCCCAACCATCCCATCCCCACACTTCACCCACAACCAAACATTTTCATTCATTACAATCAAAATTTACAGACCAAAACTGGATAATTAATTTCACCTAAACAACAAAAAAGTCAGATCAAACGGAACGGGAGAAGAAGAAAATGAGGGAGTGCAAAAGCAGTCTCTCTTTTTTGGATCCCTCAACTTGATATAAAATATAATATAATAAACAATTTAATTATAATCTTATGTTTTGTTTATATATCATAAAAAGTTGGTCATATTAAAAAAAACTACACATCCGCAAGGCTCCAGCTCAATTGAATTCCAGTATAAAAATCTTGTAAAAAAGATCCAAATTCCAAACCCAAAAAATGATTCAGCGTGGTAGAGATAAAGCTTTTTCGTCACCTGAAAATGCACGTCCTTCCACCAGTGGTAACCACCGTCGTCATGGCTCCCCAAGAAATCATCAAGACATTACTTTCGAAGGTACTTTTTATTAATTTCTTCCCCATTTTTCTTTTTTAGTATTTTCATGATTCTGATATAATTTTGATGCATTGTTTTTGAATCAGGAATTGCTGCAAATGTAAAGCTACTATTGAAACTGATCCATGAACAAAGCCTTATGAGCAACGTGGACCAAGATGATCGCAAAACGCAGCGGATGGCCGGAATGATTACCATCCTAGACGACGTTAAAACACGGATTCAGAAATGTTATTCGCCGACACCGGCGGTTGCCAAAAAGGATTTTCGGCGTTGCAACTCCGATCTCAAGCCTCAACGCGCCCCAAGGGATCCCAAAAGGGATCACGTTGCGGTTGACGAGAAAGAGATGTTGAAAAAAGAGATTCATGCAAATTGTGCCGCAAGGAAAAGCCTGGAAGCAATGTGTTCTAGCTTGGGAAAGGAGAAGGAAATCATGGCGTCCGAACTTTCTAGAAAGGTTCAAGAATTAAACGGAATGGAAGAGCTCATCAATGACCTCAAAGCACAAAACGAGACGTTGTTGGGTAAAGTACAAATATGTTACGAAGAACACAGAGACAATAAAAAGTATGGCGGCGGCGGAGATCATCAGACTCAGGTGGCCGCCGCCGCCCTTCAAGACCGGAACAAGGCGCTTTCGGAGCAACTTTTGAAATCCCTTGATGGGTATCGATCTTTAAAGAGAAAATATAAAGATGCACGAGAGAAAAATGTAAGGTTTGAAACGACAATGGAGGAAATGGGGGTTGAAGTAGCAGAATGGTTAGATCGAATACATGGACTCAAGCAGCAGTTGGCAACGACAAAAGTGGAGAAAGAAGATATTGTGAAGGAAATTTCGGCATTGGAGTGTTTATTCCAGAGTTTCAACGTGAAGATGTCGACACACATGGAAGATAAAAGCACCCCAAACTGAGAAATATCATCAGGTTTAATATAGATGACAAACAAAACTTGTGAATATACTTAGTTCAGATTTCTATAGCTTGAGTCTACTGTCTTAAATAGTTTGCATAATCCCAGATTTTGTTCTTTTTCAATCCTATCTTTATAAATCCAAAGAATTTGATAAACGTGTGCCTTGTGTTTTAAGCTCTGATCTGTAGAAATAGCTAATATGACAAATTTATGTCACCCTAGTTGCTAAGATAATACATACAATTTTCAAAGCAAATTCATTGAAACAATAAGGCACTTAATTAACAGTTTAAAAGTTAAATACAAATTTATTTGTTGGGCAAATTTGATCATATATATGCCCCATGACCCATAGATACTACACATTTACGGATACTTTACTGTTTATTGAACATTAAACAAGAATGGAAAAGAAAACACTCTACATCATCATTCACCAAGACTTTGTAATTTGCACGCAGAAATGGAGTTCAAAACCCATGAATTACTTACTGCTTTGGCTCCAGTTGAACTTGCCAGAGCTTCCGCATCAGATTTCCTACGGTGTAAAACTTTGTCCTTCTTGCTCTTAGTACACTTATCCGGGAACTCGATGCTGTAAATAATGAAGGTTGAAGGTACAAGGGAACCTGATTTTGGAGCTTCCTGATCACCTGAAATGGGTTTTCTATGCAGAATGTTACCGCCTGCAGCAACTACAAGGTCTTGTAGATATCCCTTATAGGAAGGTTCGAAATCTCCCATCATATAGAACTTAGACCCATCAAAAAGCTTTGGTTGCTGCATAGAATAATTGTTGTCAATAAAGCTTGTCAGAACAATATCACATAAGCAAGCAAGTTCATTGTAAATATACACTTGCACACATCATTTTCAGGATTTTTCAAGATTGCTGCCCTGTATATATAAATTTATCGACGAGTCCAAAAAGTCTCCCACTCCCAGCCATGGAAGTGTCTGGACTAGCATGGCCAATGAAGAGATATATCAAAAGAAACAATCACTGGAAATTATCACTCAGTAATATTTTAGGACAGAAACGAGAATCCTAACAGCTACTCCTAGTGTTTTAAAATGATAATAGTTGAAGATGGAGACCGAGAGGAACCAACCTTGTTCAGGAGTCTCAGTCTTCCTTGTCGTGGACCATCCCTGATTCCATGAACGTCCATAGAAATTTCATATTCCAACTCATCAACAGGTTTCATGGCTTTAATGCAAGCTTTGACCCCTGCACAAATAGAAATTCAGAATATAAGCTGCACTCATATATGCACATGCCTAAAACTCTAAAGCTTAATCAATTTTATTCACTTTTATGTAGTCTAAAAGGATACTAACAATTAATATTAAGTATCCACTTCCCCTCCAAGATACCCATTAAAATTTTAAGTGTTCTTTTGCATGCTCCATTTTCATCTGTGGATGCTATGATGTGGGTGACACTTGAATCCCATCTCTTCAACACTGTAACCCCAGATAATTTCTCAAATTCAGATATGATTTCCTGCAGTTCAAGTAATTTAGAAAGATGTTTAGTATTTGTATTCTATGAAACAAAAATAATAAGCTAAATTCAACAGTTACCCTCTCTATTACTGTAAGAGCTGAGCAACAGAGTATCAATTTATTGGGTGTTCCACAAGGATTCCATTTCTTCTGCACATGGTTGCCATAATGCATAGGAACTTTATTGTGGTCAACTGGTAAATGCCTGGAAATTAACATAGGTAGTATTTAATGGAATTTTCATAAAGCATGATTCAGTGGAGTATAGTTCAGAAGGAATACTAAAACAAAGTAAATAAAAGCTCCACCTACCCTTTCGTTCTTTTTCTGCTCTTCTGAGATTCTGATTTTTCATTAGGTAACTTAGAAGAGGCATGAAGAGGGCATAACATTACAAAGTTCTCCTATTGCAGAGATTCAAACAAACCCATTAACAAGAAATATTTGGTGTTAACATTTCAATAAAAAGAAGTATACATTAACAAAAAAAGGCTAATCAATCTTGCATTATACTTACAGTATCCCAGCGGCATTGTGGGATTAATTTTGCACAAGGAACATGAAAACTCTTGCGGCAACTCTTTTCATAACAGCCCAACGCTGCACCTTTGAGTCCACAACAGCAGCATTTTATTTGTCGACTTCTGGATAATTCAGCTTCAAGGTTGATTGCCTTTTCATTTTCAAAATATACATTAGGGGCCCTGCAAACAATTTTTTGAAAAATTGTTATACCATATAAACATTTTTCTGTAAAATTTGAAAGCAATTTATTAGGTACAAATTCTTTTACCATTCAGTGCAGTTCTTGTGCGAATGGATGACCTTAGAGCCACCATTGTAATCTTGAGGAACAGGCCTGCCATCGTAGTAATGAACCATCTCTCCAGAAGCCTGCAATTTTGTTCAGCTAATAAGCTTGGGCACAGCAGTACAAGAGGTAGGCTGTCATTATATCATAGTAGAGAAAGTATTTGAGATAGCTATATGTCTAACCTCAGAGTCTTCTTTAGAAAGACAAAATGCACATTGTGTTTTACTTGTAACAGCCTCACATTTGCGCAAGGCCACCCCATTTGCTAAAGGAAGCTCCTTTGCTGTTGAACCATCTAAAATGTCAACATAGGGACTCCCTCCAATCTTTTTACTTGATCCCTCTATAGAAGCATTGCTATTTCCTTGATGACGGTCTTCAGCCAACCAAATTTTTGTGTCACCGGTAAAAGAAACTTTCATCTTTTTCTTACAATTTACATTCTTTTCACTTTTCGAACTCAGAGCAGATTTTACTTCTCTAACGCGCTTGATAGAAGATCCTTCACCTAACTGTTTGGCACCCTTGTTATCAGCTAAAGGAATGGGAAGAGTGGAATTCTCTAGACTGATGTTTTCATTTGTCTGGTTGTGAATGGTTGAATCTTCTTTGGCTAAAGCAACCTTAGCTAAACTTATGTTCTGTTTCTTTTTCTTACCAGCTCTGGCAGGCAACTTCTTAACCATATTTGTATCATCTTGGTTAGGAATCTCAGCATTTTCAGAGGGAGCAATTAATTCTGTGTCAAGGTCATCCAAACCAACCACCTCACAGTTTTTCATACCCTTGGCCATGTATGAGGAACTGACACTGTTGCCAGCTGCTTGGTTTTGATTAAAACTTTCAGATCCTTTTCCTGGATCAGCATCATTTTGGGAAAATTGTCTGGTATTTCTTTCAGCAGTCTTCTTTTGGGCTCTCTTTCCAACTTTCCTACATATCCCCCTAGATTTGTGACTCCTAGTCTTACTTCTGGAAGATGGCATATTAGGCAGCATCTCTTCTGAAGCATCACCCCTAGTTGCCATGCTTGTGCCATTACTAGTAGAGGGTTCGACTGTATTTGCACTGTGAATGGCTGGCTTATCAGTCTTTGTGATCTGCATTTTGTTTCAGATTATAGTGTATCAAAATGACCAAAATGTGATCAAATTGCCCAGGAAAAAAAAAGGAAGTTAAAATGAAATTGTTGTTACCTGCAATTTAACAGGACTTGAAAGAAGTTCAGGAGAACAAGCTCTCTGTGTCCATTCAAACATTTCACTATCAAAAAGATTCACGTGATCAGTGTTTCGGTGGACCTCCTCCTACGCAGATTTCAGGAAGATGTCAGAAAAAAGATTCGGGCAATAAGAAAAGCATAGCTCTTACAAAGTTCAGTCATCTAAACTCAAGGTGACATAGGACTTGCTCAATTCAACAGTAAGTCAATGAAAAGTTGGCGAACTAAGACATCTAAGCAAAACACAAAGCTGAAATAGAACAATGAAAAATATGCATGCTCTTGAACTTAAGCTGAGTTATGAACCAAAAGAAGGATGTACGGTTATTATAAATTCAAAATCAATTAGACATTTCTATCTAGAAGATCAGAAAGTGAACTTTGCTGGCTTAAGCAAGTAAGCACTAACTTTATAAAAGCCTTCATCGTCAGAGTCCTTCATATCACTGAAAGAAGGAATTTCAGGCGGTGTTGTAAACAAAAACTGATCTCCATCAGTATTCTGACTGGACTTCTCTGCAGTCTCCTCCCTCAGCCAGAAAAAGGGTGAAAGTATCGGTTCCCCCTTTTCTTTAATAACATAATTCTCCTTTTCAATAACAGAGCTCCTTTTAGGTTCATCCTTGGTGCTTTCAGCCAGTCCACTTCCAAGTTTTGCAGCTGGTATATGTGTGTCTGAAAGAGGATACTGTGGTACCTGAACCCTTTTTTTAGTAGGAAAAGAGGGCTTCACATTAATGGGATCAGAATTCTCAGTTGTGGACTTAGCCAAGCTTGATTTTCTTCTTTTAGTTGTTCTTCGATTATCAACTCTTCCACTACAATTGATAACATTTTCAACTCGGTTTTCATCATCTGAAAAGAGAAGATGCATATAACGGTTCAATACATATTCCTATTATCTTTTGTGCCTAAAGAAAAGAAATAAATCTTACGATATCTTGTCCTACAGGAATGTGCCTTTAGTACCTGATGAGTTTTCCGGAGGAGGATTCTGAGTGACAAAAATATTGAAACCTGAAGCAACTTCCATGCTTTTATAGATGCTAACCAAGTTATCCATGTGAGGAGCAGGACGAACCTCTACACCATAAACAGAAGAAAAATGCAATTCAAAAGAGTGAATAGCCAAGCAACTGAAGCTTCTAGATAACTCTACATCATTATAAGTATTTGATATTTGCTTCTTGTCTCGACAATTAATCATTTTTGTTCAAAATAAGCAAAAGGACTATGAAATGTTATACCAATTCAAACACTATTGTTCGACATCCAGGCAAAGAACATAAAAATTATGAAGACCCAAAACAGAGTGAAGTTGCAGGCTCAATTACCAATCAAACTGATATTATTAAACTTACTAAGCAGAAGTAAGCAATTTAAGACGCATATACCTAAGAGTACAATAAATCAAGAATGAAACCTACCTCGACGAGAGTAGGGCACTTTACAAACTGGACAATTGGAACCTGATTTCATTGATTTCATGATACATGCGCTGTAAAAATTGGAGAAAATATTCGATTAGGGAATTTTTATTTAATCAGCGAATTTTAAATATTACTCTAATAAAAAAAGTGATAATAAAACCGTGAAATGAATTAAAGGGCTATAACTTACTTGCAGAACACATGGTTGCAGGTAAGTGAAACCGCAGTGTTCAACAGACTCAAGCTGCACAATTTTTATTATCAAAAAGTAAGAATTAAGGATTGAAATAAAGAACATCAGGATTAAGTGTTTGTTTGGCTGAAGAGAAACTGAGAATATACCAAATCGGGCATTTGAGCTCTCTGCCCATTTTCTCCAGGTGACTTGGATCCCCCATTTTTGGGTCTTCAATGATTTTTCTTTGTTTCCTTTCTTCGACAACGAGGAAGCGATTGGGTGTGAGTAGCGAGCGACAATAGCGACGGAGGAAAGACGAATAGAGTTTTATGAATGATAGAAGATTGTATGAGAAGAAGGCGCAAAACCCCAAATCCAAATTTCGAAATTTAACCCGCCAAAGTTGGCGGCCTGGCGCCTTGCTTGGCTGCTTTTTCTTTTTCAAAATTAAAAATTTCTCTTTTTTTTTTTTTCTTGGGCTAGATTTGCTGTTATTTGAACTGGGCTTGGCCTTAAAAAAAATGGGCTACTACCCTTTGCAGAGACCGAGGAAACCAAGCTAAAGAATTAAGCAACATTCATGGAAGCTGAGTATTTTCATTCTTGTTCCCTGAAAACATCGTTGCCAAAAGTAAACATTGGATTGTTTACTTTAAATCTCTGAACTCGAATTGAATGCATTTTTATTAGAATATTTCAATAAAATCGACTCAAATATGACTATCCAAAAAAATTTTACCAGTAATCCCTACAAGAACAAGAACCGTCTCTAAAATGGTGAAACCTACTTTGATCCCTCACAATAATCTCTCGTTCAAAAACTTTTGATATAAGCTTAATTGCCAAATGACAATCTGCACAAACTCTCAGATTCTTCACAACCCTGATTGGGGAACCTGGTGCTGTATTAAGTAGCATGAAAGCAATTGCAATCTTCTCACTATGGTAAGATAAAGCGTATTCCTTTTCTTCTTCCTCTATATCTTTAAGCACATTTTCTGTATGGGGAGCATAACCTTCCTGTTTTAACCTCTTTGTGATTTCTTCAAGCATTGCATAAATTTCCTCACTTTGAGGATGATTTCTATCACCCATGACAAATTCATACACATGATTACCCAACTCTACAAGGCTATAGCCTGGTATTTTCTTCACCCCTTCCAAAAGCATTTTTCTCCTCAATACGTACACATCAGACCAGCGCCGCTCTGATGCATACAGGTTAGAGAGGAGCACATAGTCGCTACTGCGTCCAGGTTCTAGCTGTAATATACGAGATCTTGCATACTCACCTAATGCCAAATGGCCATGGAGTCTACATGCTCCTAATAACGTCATCCAAATAACAGCATTAGGCTGCAATGGCATGTCTCGGATAAATTCATAGGCCTTCTTTACTAGGCCAGCCCTGCACAACAAATCAACCATGCAACCATAGTGTTCTATCTTGGGCAAAATCCCATATTCTTCTTTCATCCTCTTAAAACAATCAAAACCTTCATCTACCATCCCACAATGACTACAAGCATAAAGAACCCCAACAAAAGTAATTTCATTAGGCACCAATCCCTCTCTCTCCATCTCCTTGAAAAGCCGAACTGCTTCCTTACCGAAGCCATTGACAGCCAATCCACCAATCAAAATACTGCAAGAGCCGGCATCCCTTTCCTTCATTTCATAAAAAACTTTCCTTGCCTCTTTAATGCTGCCGCACTTTGCATAAAAATCTAATAGCGCATTATTCACGTAAAAATTCCCATTCAACCCAGCCTTGATCATATATACGTGAGCTCTCATACCCAATGCTAGAATACCAAGCTCCGCACAAACAGATAACAAGCTAACCAAGGTAAACCCATCCGGCTCCACACCCTGCAACCCCATTTCCTTAAGGACGGTTAAAGCATCGTTAGGTTTTCCGTTAAGCGCGAAACCATTAATCACAGTATTCCAAGCCACAAGGTCTCTCTCGGGCATTAACTCAAACACCTTATACGCACTGTCGACGAGTCCACATGCCGCATACATATTAAGCAAAGAATTCTGAACAAAGACTAACGAGTCAAACCCATTTCTAATAACAATGGAATGTATAATTTCACCCACTCTTACATCCACCAACTTAGCAACGGCTTTTAAAAGAAAAGGGAATGTATGAGAATCAGGTTTGATACAAAACGCCAGCATCTGGCGGTATAATTGAAGGGCAGGCTCTGGGTTTTCACTCTCAGCATATCCTCTAATCATGGTATTCCAAATAAATACATTGGAGCTTCGGATACGATTAAAGATGTTGCGAGGATATGACATGGGAGTTGAGAGGGAAACAAGGTTGTAAATGAGGTGTTTCGCAATATCAGGGTCGTTGACGGGGACTCCATGCGTGAGAGAGAAAGCGTGGATTTGCCTGAGTTTGAGCTCGGAAGAGCCACGGGTTTGTATAAGTGAAATGCACTTCTTGATTATGAGAGGTTTTGGCTTTCTCGATTTGGATGGCTTTGTGGAGTAAAAACATGAGGTTTTCGAAATGGGATGTGCTAAAGACAGGAAAAAAACTAACCTTGGTTGCTTCGAGAGCATTGGCTCATGTTTGTCTCATCAGTCTTGTTTCTGGCCTTATATATATGCGGCTAATGACTCTCGTGAGGATTTGCCCCAGTCTAATACCAAGTTTCGGGTATTTAGTAAGTTTATTATTTCCTAATTAATTCATAATCGAGTTGCATCGGATTTAAATTGCAAAATAAAAATTTTTCTTAAGATCTATAATTTCAATACAAAAGATTTAAACCTGAAACCTGAGACTTGTGTTTTCTTTTTCATGAATCATGATTCATAAGTAGAAATGAAAGTTACCAACCTCTTATTCTGATGGTTGAATGTTTACCTTCTATCGTTGAAATTAGGATTCGGGTCTCGGTATGTCAAAAAAGTAAGATTGAAAGCTTAAACTTTAGTAGCAAATATATTAATTGATCAGGCATATGCTTAGATTCTTATTAGCCATGGGAGTGGGATTGAAATAGTTAAATTAATCTCAAAAGGTTTTCTATATTTGAATATTTGATGAGAATAGTTGCTCGAAAATTTATCTAAGTTGTGAAATTACAGAGGTTTTGACTTTCAAGTTCCAACCATACATATAATTTTTTCTAACAAACCTCACCGATGGCTTTATTGGCAACTATATATGTGGCAAATAAAGGGGGTATAGGTACAAGAAGAGGAAAAAGAATGAAAAATGGACAGTAAAAAGAAGGGATGGTTGGAGTTTAGGATCAATCAAAAATTTCCCACTGCGCAAGGGCCGGAGCAGGTTCAAAGGTCTCCCATTTGGTTGTGACGATAACAGGCTTTACTCTTGCGTTTGATATCTTCAACATGTCAAGGCTTTCAACACATTTCTGAACTCTTTTGCCCTGCAAAATTAAACCCACACCATAAATTTAGTTTTAAAAATCATATTTATGATCAAATACCTTCAATTATGAAGAATCATTGAAAACTCAGGTAGGTACGTACCTGCAAATTTTTCTGGGCAAAAGCATCTCCTTCGGCATCAATGTTGTCAAGCTTGATTGCTTGTCTCATGAGCATCTCAATTAGTGTTGTGATTTGAACATCGGGTACTTTAACTCCATTGGAGATTGATTTTTCGATTGCAGACACCTAGTGTATGACCCAAAACAACACAACAGCATGTTAAACTTTTTTTTTTTTTGGTGAAAACATGAAAGATAAAGATTAGACTAGATTAAACCCTCCAAGAAAAGCCATTGAACATTTTGGGTCCATTGAACATTGTATAACTTTTAACGAACTAGAAATTATAAATCAAAGAAAAGGAAAAATTATTAGTAGTATTAAAGAACCAATGGTAACACTATGGGCGTGCTAAAAGTCTTAACTGAGAGTGAGACTGTGAGTCTGCGAAACATGATGATGGCCCAAAGTATAAATGAAAATAGTAGTACCATGGACCCCCTAGCCCTTATGAGCCCAAGCTTCTAAAATGGCAGTAATTAGTGGCCAGGTTTCGTTTTTGCTTTCAATTGGCACGGTCAGCCACATTATAATTGCATAAAAGGACCGGTCACCGGTGCCCCACGTTGAGGGTCCATATTTCTACTCTTTTTTTTTTGGGGGTTTCGATCATATTTCTACACCTAAATAAATCATAGTAACCGAAAACCCCATCTGTGTCTTCATGTCATCCAGCTATTTGATCATGACATGCTGAGTTATTTAGGTTGTCTCATATTCTTTCCTTCAAAAAAAAAAAAATACTCTAGATATAAACTAAATAATCTTGTTGTGCCAAAAAAAAAACTAATTAATCTTGAGTCTCTGACTTCAAATAAGAAGTTCTCTTGATTTTTTTATTCACAATTTGAATCCAGAACTTATTTAAGAGAATATACATAGACAAGGCTATTTGTACTATCCCAAAGCACACTGCTTTTGTACACTAACATTCATGACCGTTAGATGTGAACTTAATTTAAATAACAACAATTAGATATAGGTAGTGTAGCAAAGTAGTGTGACTTATGATAGTGTAAATAACTTTACCCAATATTTCTTTTCAGCCAATTATTAATCCTTCCGAATTCTCTCATTAGCATTAATAAACAGTTAAACATCATCAAACTTGCTATGCATGACTTGAAAAAAAAAATAGTGAGACAAACTAGCTAAAACAAGTTGGGCTACTTGGTTTATTTGATAGTACTATATTATAAATAAATGCACTAATAAGCAAATGATTAAGATACTAAATTGAAAAGAGTAATTGTATTATAAGCTTACTTGGTCGGCCAGCTGATCAACTTCCATGGAAACGTCGTTGATGGCGCGATGTGCGGCCTGGATCTTGGCGTTTCGGCGCATTTCGATGAACCTTCGCTCAATGCTGGCTGGGTCCTCCATCACTATGACTTTAGATCGGTCTTTGACTCCGCACATGTCCAAATACTCCCCGTTTTCTCTCTCTTTTCCTTTAAATATCAATCTCTGCTCTCCCGCTTCTAACCCTGTTTTTGCTGTTAAAAGCTTCTTCACTTCCCCTGTTACGTTCACGTTGTTCGGTCAATGGTCAACCCCCTCCTCAACTTTACCATCTTATTAATTACTAGTACTATTTACACATTATGATTACTCCTAATTAACGACTTGATTATCTAACGTCATTAAAAAAATGAAAAGGAATCAATCAGTCTCGCCGTGAGAGTAGGTGAGAACATGGATAGAAGCTTATTATTCTTATTCCGTAATTATATGAACGAATAATTATTATTTTTTCCTTGCCTAACCTAATTTTTTAGGGAAATTTCACAAATTGACCCGAATTTTATATAGCAAAACTCTACTCAAGTAGTGGTAGGAGCAGGAGCAGTC
Source organism: Corchorus capsularis (assembly GCA_001974805.1). Lineage (NCBI taxonomy): Eukaryota > Viridiplantae > Streptophyta > Magnoliopsida > Malvales > Malvaceae > Corchorus > Corchorus capsularis. The sequence goes on from AWWV01011048.1 coordinate 26,487, forward strand.
TGCTGAACCAACCGTGTAAGAGCACACGTCATGGAGACTAAATCTCGGGCCAATTTTTTCGGGGCAGTGTAGCAAAACTCAATTTTTTAATGCTGAAAGGCGTAATTGTAGGTTGACTTATCATTCCTCAAAGGGAAATTATGAAGAAAAAAGAAAAGCCTGGGCGAAGGCGGAAAAGAAAAGTGAAACTCAAGATTTATGACATTGTTGGGTTAATACCAGCAAGTGTTTAACAACCATGCATTCCCTATACGTAAGAGTAAAAACATCAAACTGAACTTAATAATTCCGTAAAAAGAACTGAGATTTGATTATTAGTAACCATTAACAATATATTCCTCATAGCCATTTTATTTCCTTTTTACCCACTTTCTCACCAACCAATCAAAAAGGACTAGTACTTAAAAAGAAACTGTGTCATGTGTAAGTAGATCCGGCTATCTTACCGAAGGTCGCTTGAGATTGCACGGAGATCTCGTAACGCACCGCCCCGTAAACAACACGTAAGCGAATATCAGGGGCTGAAACGTCAGCGTTCTCTGTTCTCTTCTGAACCAGCATTCCTCCGGGCCTCATTTCCCACTCGATTTCTTCTTCGGTAATCGTTGACGACGAAGATGACGTCGTATTAATGTTTGAGCCTTCACTCATTCTACCATACGCATTGGACTTTTTCTTCATCATCTTTCTCCTCGAACTAAAATCTTTAGCCCGAAGAATGAATTATAAAGTAGGCAAAATTGGCTGTTAATTTTCTCGGGAAAGTGAAGGGAAAATATCTTCAAGGTGTTGAATAAGTGAATCTTGTTTTCTTTGCCGACAGTAAACAGCGAATAACATGGAAGGGGTACTGCGGGTTTTATATGTGCCGAGTAGTGTTTAAGGTTTTGCTTTAAAGACATGAGAAAAAAATGACGGGAAGGCCTTTCGACCAATGGGAAGTATGCCACGTGTGAACTGTCAGCTGATTGCAGTAACAGCTAAGCAGCGGAGTTGCCGACAGTTCAAGTAAGAAGGTATCCAATCCAAGAGTAGAGAAACAGAGGAATTCGCCATTTTTCTACTTTTAATATACGTAAATGGCAAACAATTAAAAGAAATTTATTAGGAAATAAATTACTACAAAAGGTTAAAATCTTAATTAAGGATCCAATGTTTGCAAAAAAATTTATTTGAAATGTAATTTTCTTCTCTAAATTAGGTCGCCAAATTTTAAAAAATATTACTATTCTCCTACCAAAAAGAAGTATAATATAACTATATTAGTTATGTTTTGTTAATTGTTTTGTACTCCTACATGAATGAACAGACGGAGTAATTAGTGCCATATTAAAGTTTAATGTAATTTTCTAATGTCGACAACTTTCAATATATACGCACTAAAGATTTAATATTTGAAATTTGTAAAACAAGAACTTTTGGAGTATGCACCCAAAAATTGGAATATTAAGGTCAAAAATTTTAAAACAACAAGTCGGCCGAGTGCACTCGAAGTCAAAGCAAAAAATTCCATGAACAATAAATCAAAATAGATGACATGTATTTAAATTATGTGTGTTTTGAATTATCATTTTTCTTCTATAATTTTATAGCTCTTTTTGAATTTTCAATGGGCTATTGATCAGTATATATCAACCGTAGCATTTGTGCAAATCTGAGTAGGTCAAGTTAAACAAGGAATTATATATGTGAATTAACAACTAATTAACAATCGTCTTCAAATGAAAACGAAAACTCAAATATTATAATCCATTGAATCATTTTCATAATAAAAACCCTGCCTTAATCATAAAGTAAGTTTACTTAATCATTAATTGGAAGAGTAGGAAACTAGCTAGCTAAGAACTTAAAAGTTAGTTTGTTTCATTTTCATGGCAAGATAAAAACGCTACGCAAGGGCTTAAATATGAACTTAATTTAAAATCATCAGGGAATGACTTTATTATAGATGCTCATCTTGCAAGTCTATCTCTTCATTGGATCCTCTTAGTTTTGCTGATCTATTATGGTTCTATCACAGTCGTCGGAGATAATTAAGTTTTAACAACAACCACCTTTAGACGACCTTTAGACTTTGTTAGTTAATCTGTTTAAAATCATTTCCCATTTCTCCACAATTTTTCATTTTTTTGATTCTTTTCCTTTCTTTCTCTTCAATCCCTATAGTATTCCATCCAAAAAGGAAGGGAAAGAAAAAGGAAAAAGGAATGGTATTTGAAGATGGGTTACATCTTGGGGCCGAGGTGCTCCACTGAGAAAACAGAGAAAATTATAGAAATGGACTAGTCAAATGAAAATTGGGGTAGCAAATTATATAGGTAATTGAGGTTGGCTAATTAAATAGTTGTTAAGACTTTGTATCTCTATTCGAAAGGTTTAGGGTTCGAATTTTGCTAACTGTTTTCATTAACATGTCCTAACCGTAAGCTCGGCGGGTTCTAATCACCTAAACTTTTTTTCTAAAAAAGAAAAAATTATATAGTAGAAATTTGAGTGACTCCATTCATGTGGACCATGAGCACCAAAATACATGGCCTGTCTAAGATCAGTTGTCCCATCCATGCCCTTTTATAATTGCCCTTCTTCTCCACAGTTCTGCTGCTGCCCTGCCTTGGAGCCCCACTGATTTTTGGGCTCCCCCTGTTCCTCTCCTAGTATAATTGCATTTGCAGCTTTTATTTTACATGATTTTGAGAAAGCTTTATATATGTAGACATATCATCATACTGTATAAAAAAAATATAGTAGTTGAATTGATTTGTGACAACATGAGCATGCATGCTTGATATTCATTTTTCTTAAAGAAGATCAGGTTGAACATATATTTACATGAACAAAAATGTGAAAGCGAAATTGGAGGCCATTAGTTAGTTAGAACTTATAAGAAGGGAAGTGGGGAAGGATGGATGGGTGCATGTGGTATGTTGGGCATGAACAAGTTTATCAATGATTAACACAAAAAAAAATAAAAAAAATCATCAGATCAAATAATATATATTCCAAAAAAGCTTGAGCTGTCAAAGGTGAATGAAATGGATTAGTGTCGTTTCTTGGCATGCACAAGAGAGCAACAAAAAACTCAGAGGCAAGTGGTTACTATTAGTATAGTCTGCTTTCTGCTTGCCAGTGTCAGTGGAAGAGACATTTCTTGGCAGCCCCTCTCCCCAGTCCCCATGGTGATGTCGCCAACTCCTTTTCACTTTTGAGACCGCTTCACTCAACCTGCAAATTGTGCAATGCTGCATATCTATATCTTAACGTCCTTTAAATCTCAAGGCCCATTGCATTAACAACATCATTGCTGGATTGAATGTTAGCCATATACGTGTCTTTTCTCACATATTTGTACTTACAAGTATATATAGTCACCTTATATAATTATCAGACCAAAGTTTAACCCAACGAGGATCATTGACGAGTCTCAAATTCCAAACTTTTCAAGCAGAGATTTAAAGTCATTATCAATTCAACTAAATCTCTCAATTAGCAAATGCTTATTTGATATTTGTTAATGATTAATGAAAATTTTTAACTTACACTTATTGGGTTGAGTGAAAGGAATTCAATATCTCTTAAGTGATATCTCATGTTCGAGTCTTGTGAATGACGAAAATAGATGTTAGGACTTACTTAAAAGAGTTTTCTCTCATATAGGGTCCGATGCAACTGCAGATTAATCGGGACTCAATAAGGTTACCGATAGTTGGTACCAAGAAAATTAAGGAAAAGCCTATAGAGACTAACCGGGTTTGAAGTTTGAACACCAATATGATGCATCTCATTAGTTTAGCCATTAGAATCCAAGGAATCTTTAAGATTTGATAATAAGGCAAGTGAATAAGGCCCAAGCTTGTCAAAAGGCTCAAGTGCCACTGCCAACTCAACTAGAGACTTTGAATATGAGCGGAAAACATTCAAAATTCAAATATATATATATTTTTTCTATAAAATTTTCCATATAGGTTCAAAGAATTAGATAACCGGCAACAATAAATATACCCGATTACCATTGGCTAGAAACATGAGTTTGGTAAACGATACTCCCTCTAGCTCAGTCATATAACGGACTAAAACACAAGGCCCATGGGAGTCATTTGGGCTTGAATCTGGACCTGCACTTCATTTTCATTTTTATATCTGCGCTCACCAATAGGGACTCTCTTCAGCGCCAGTTAAAAGGAAGAAAAAATAGCGCCTCACATCCAACAATCGGTAACAAGAACGACAATCGCCCGCGAATCTGCCATCAGTTCGAGCCGCCATCCTCCATCGTTGGGTTTCATCTTGCGGCTTTGTTTTTTCTGGTGTGGTCGCGGATGAAGGAGAGCTGATTGCAAAATTGCGATTGATTATATGGATCTTGAAAGCAATAAATTTGGGAGGGGTAAGATTTTTTTTTTCTTCTTGCACTTGGGTGAACAATGGATTTGTTTATTTATGAAGTTTTGTGATTGGTTTTGATTATTCACTGCTTTATCAGAGCTTCACGATGTGAAGAGTTTCTCGTGGGGTTTGAATACAGTGATACATTAATTTTTGAGTTTCATCAATTGAAACTCTTGGGATAATTCTTGAGAGATCATATACTCAAACATATTAAAGAATAGTTTTTTCATGAGATAGAATTTTTGTTTCTTGCCTTGTTTGAGGGTAATCTGTTATTAAATTTTGAGTCATTTGCCATCATGTTTGGTATTTTCATATATGAGGAGGTATTTTCATAATTATATATATAGTATGTATTTATTTTCATAATTATATGGTGGGGGGTTTTCTTCCCTAAATGTAGAAGTAAAGATAGTGAGAAAAATGATTTAAGGTTACTATGAACTTGGATTTTAAACTTTTGTGATTTTGGCTTTGGGAACATCTATGTTCTGTATACATTGTACGATTTATGATGCACTTGAGTCATTACATGGTGTCAATAGCAGGACCTAAGGAACTTGGTGGTGGTGTTGATCTAATAAACCGATTCAAACTCTGGCAACACCATGAATTCTTTTGCAAGAGGTCACTTCCTTTGTCAATTTCAGAGACAAACTATCTTAGAAATGTGGTCGGAGACACTGAAATCAGGAAAGGAGAAGGGATGGAGTTGGATCAGCTTTTCCGAAATGCCTCTGATTCAAGAGGAAGAAATCTACACATAGGTCCCTTTGACTTGGATTTACTTGGGGAAGCCTTTCAGATGAGAGAAACGGCTCGTGTTGAGCTACCTTTGGTAAGGCATTAGGTGTGTGTATATCCCCCCACCCCTCCCCCTTCATCCCTGTGTGTGTATGTGCATGTGTCTTACCTTAAAATTTTCTCCGTGCCCTTGAAGTCTAACTCAGAGAATTACATGCTTGAACAGAGGTTTTGTCATGTGAACCTAGCACACCGCGTTTGGTGCAGTGTGCTGAGGATTTGCATCTTTTTATATATGTTCTATATTTACCTTTATCTAATGTTAATAGGCGGAGAAGGGGATCCCAACAATGGTATCTAAGTCAAAAGCTGAGTCCAAAGAAAAGAAGAGGAAACATAGAAAGCAAAAGGACAAGAATAAAGAGAAAGATAAAAGTCACAAGAAGCATAAGCATCATCACACGGACATACCTAAAGATAAGAATAAAGGCAAAACTAGACATCATGCTTCTGCTCCTGAGCATTTAGCTAAACCGCAAGACAAGGTCTGAAAGTTTTTCCCTCTTCTTTCTGATTTTGGCAGGGTGTAATCTATATCAATTGTTAAAAAAATCAATTTATGCAGTGGTGTATATAACACGTGCCTTCATTCTTTCTTTAATCTGTCCATTCTAGAAAAGGAGGTATCCTGGAAATGAGGATGTTTTTGATGTCCACAGACCTCAAAATGGCCAAGTAAGTCATTTATTTATGTTGTCCCCCTTGCAAACATCGTTGTTGGTGTATGTTTGAATTGTTTGCTTCCTATGCTTTAGAAGAAGCCTGCTGTCATTTATTGGGCTGATCAGTATGCTTTCTTTGGTTTTGTAATCCTCAGAATCCTAGAGGACTGAGATGGCCAAGCTAAAGGTGGCTGGTTGAAAAGTACCTGCCCTTCCCCTAAATCTTGGATTTTGTTCTCAGAATCAGAGTTATGAACTATGATCCTCATCTCAAATGCGGTAACAGAATTGATATTGTCGATATTGATTGATATTGTTGATATTGCTGAGGATAGTTGTATGTGATCTAAATATGGGTGCAAGGTGAAGCAACAATGGCTTCATTAGGAGGGCAAAAGGAGAACCCCATGGATGAAGACTTAGTCAGATTGTGACTGTCTTTTTGTTTTTATTGTTATATGGGGTCACATCAGTTGGATTTTTCTTTGAATCGAGAATCTTACTGTCAATAGTACCAGTGGCACTTGGAACATAGAGACTTTATTGTCATTCCTGAATGGAAGTTTTATAGAATTTCTATTTCTTTAAAGTGGTGTTTGCATGATACTTTAACTGCCTGATCTTTTGCTAGTTGATATATTAGGAGAATACTCAGAAGTAAAAAGCTGTTGTCTCAGTGGCAATCATTAATGTCAAATTTATTTTCCTTGTACCCAAGTATTTTTTTTTGTGTGCAACTAGTAAAAGACCAAACATAAACTCCAAGTTTTTTATTGAGAAAAGATGAGCTGGATGTTCTCACAAAACTGTGACAAAATGAAAGTTATAGTAGCAAGTTAGGTTAGGTGTTAGAGGTTAGATTTGTGCCCAATATTTTTGTTGAATCCATTTTGCTTTTTGTCTAACGCTGTTGGCAAGAGCCTGAAACATAGCATTGCAAAAGTCCTAGGCACCACAACTTCAAACCGATCATCACTCTCCACAAGCAGTTGGAAGCGAATGGCCATTTCTACATGGCTTCTGAAGAAGTTTCTAAGATTAGCCACACCATAACTTCTTAAAACAAGCCATAATTTCATGGCACGAAACCTTCTGCTAAGGCAAATTTGCCAATCTTTGTAATCCACAACTTCCTTCGAATCACTAGCTTTATTCGTCAAGAACTCAGCAGTTGTTGAGCGCAACGGGATCCTTCACCCAAAGACAACAACAATCCAAAGTAGTGAAGAGCCATGCATTTATGGGCATTGAGACTAAAAGAGTTAGCCTTTTCTATTTCTATGCCATCAATATAATGTCGAAACTCAGGGCATATGCAAGCACTGCCTGCATAGGCTGCATCAACATGAACCCACATTCCATAATCTTTCGCCACGTCACATAATGTCCCTATTGGATCAATGGCTGTCGTCGAAGTTGTTCCAACAGTAGCACAAAGGAAAAGTGGAATAAGTCCAGCCTCTACAATCTAATCTAATTGCTCTTTGCAATGATTCAGGAGACAGTTCAAAAGCAGCCGATTTCCTTGTCTTAATAGCTCGAAAATTCCTAGGTTCAATACCGGCAATTTTAGCTGCCTTCAATAGTGCACAATGAGTTTGGTCCGACCCATATAGACCACTAATTTCCCAATGTTGTGTCCCCCAATTTTGGTTAAAATTTGATCTCTTGCATAACATGGCCTCACAAGTAGTTCCTTATATAACACCGCCTCCGCCGCAATTTCCGGCGAAAAGGAAGGTTTGGGGAAGCTCAAGCATCTTTCCAAGCCAATCCATGACTATAGATTCAAGCTCAGTTGCGGGTGGTGATGATATCCAATTGAATCCTACTACATTGAAGCCGGTGCTAAGCACTTCTCCGAGGAAACCGGCGACGCTGCCACTTGAAGGGAAGTAGGCAAAGTAATTTGGGCTTTGCCAATGTGTTAAACCAGGGATTATATGTTTTTGGATGTCTTGGAGGATTGTTTCAAAGGGTTCTGGGATATTGGGTGCGGAGTTTGGTAAAAGTTGAAATCAAAGCTAGCCATTTCGTTGGAAATGAACGAAGTTGAAGCTTGTGTGGGACTAGAAATCGAAACGAAACTGAAATTGACAAACAGTACTTTGGCAACTGCATCAAGCCGTTTATGTAGGGTAAAAAGTCAAACCAAGGTAACTTTTAACTTGTTTGAACCAATGTTTGAAGAATTTGTGATTAGAGAATTAATCGGAAAACAGGTCGTGATCAATCAAAATTAATAGTTGAACTAAATTTGCGATTATTGTGGTACAAATTAAGTTCCCGATTTGGATGAATTAATCTTCATTATGAAATTTGTCATCTTTGGTTCTTAGAAACTGTAAAAATTGCAGCCAGTTGAAAAGCTCACTTGTTCATCTAAAATGGCAGAAGAATCATCAATTGTGTAGATCACTTTTCATGGAAAAGGTTAAGAATAGATCACTCAACTCTGTTTTTCTTTGTTTTTCAGGCTTTGGAATCTAATTTGTTGTTCTTCCCATAAGACTATACTATTAATGGTTGTATTCAAATTCAATGTATGTGATAATTAAGCTCTTGAAATTGAAAGAATTGTTCATTCGTGTTAATAAACCTGATCCGAATTGTTCTACAGATTACAGAGAGTAAATAGCTAGAGAAAAATGATATGCATTTCTGCTTTGTGAATTGTATCAATTCCTTTAGAATTTGAGGGGAAATAAAGTTTGATTACATAAACAGGAAAACAAGAAAATCAGAAATAGAAACAAGAGTGAAAAAAAAAAAAAAAAAAATTATTACACCTTCTCACCAGGTGAAGATGACCATGATCGATCAGTTGAGCATGGTATCCACCATTTGTTGAACAACCTTCCAAGCCATAATAACATGTTTTTCCTCTGTAAGAGAAGCGCCTATAGCAAATCTTATCACGTAAATTCCTTCAACCATACCATGACTCATGTATATTTCCCCTCCTGCGTTAATCCTCTCTAATAATTTCCGATTAAACTCGTTCACAATTGCATGATCTGTCTCATAATAATTAATACTACTATGATAATTAGACATTAATATTGCAGATGCCAAAACCCTAAAACAGACCATAGCAAAGTACCTCGGAACGACCACTTCAAACCTACTGTCGCTACCCACTAACTCTTCAAAATGTTTTGCCATTTTAACATGATTTCTTAAAAAGTTTCTAAGGTTGGCCGCGCCATAACTTCTTAGCACAAGCCATAGTTTCATGGCTCGAAACCTTCTGCTAAGAGTTATTTGCCAATCTTTATAATCCACCACTTGCTTTGAATCGCTTGCTTTGTTTTTTAGGTATTCAGGATTCGTAGACAGAGATTTTATAAGACTAGTTGGATCCTTCAACCAAAGACAACAACAATCTAAAGTTGTAAACAACCATTTATGAGCATTAAGACTAAAAGAGTTTGCACCTTCTACGCCGTTTATAAAGTGTCGAAACTCCGGGCAAATGCATGCGCTTCCGGCGTAAGCTGCATCGACGTGCACCCAGATTCCATATTCTTGCGCCACGTTGCAGAGTGGACCCACCGGATCAACGGCGGTGGTCGATGTCGTCCCGACGGTGGCGCATAGATATAGCGGGATTAGTCCTGCGTTTACGTCTTTAATTATTGTGGTTCGTAATGATTCTGGTGACAAACCAAATAATGTTTCCATTTTTGTCCTTATGGCTCGGATATTATGAGGGGCAATTCCGGAAATTTTAGCTGCCTTGGCTAGAGCACAATGGGTTTGGTCCGACCCATAGACCACTAATTTCCCAATGTTGTGCCTCCCAATTTTGGTCAGCATTTGATCTCTTGCTGCTGTTATTGTACACAACATGGCCTCACAGGTAGTTCCTTGTATAACACCGCCGCCGCCGCCGCCGCCGCCGCCTCCGCCGTGATTTCCGGAGAAAAGGAAGGTTTGGGGAAGGTCAAGCAATTTTCCAAGCCAATCCATGACTATGGATTCAAGCTCTGTTGCAGCTGGTGAAGATATCCAATTGAATCCCACCACGTTGAAACCGGTGCAAAGCATTTCTCCGAGGAAACCGGCGACGCTGACGCTTGAAGGGAAATATGCAAAATAGTTAGGACTCTGCCAGTGTGTTATACCGGGGATTATATGTTTCTGAACATCTTCAAGGATTGCTTCCACTGGTTCACCGACATCTGGGGCTGACATTGGGAGGAGTTTCCGAAGGTAGCCTGGTTCAACTTGACTGAGAACAGGGTATTTGTCGATGTTTTGGTAATAATCTGCTAGGAAATCTATCATCATGTGACCTTGCCTTCTGAATTCCTCAGGATCCAGAGGGTTGATATTAACAACGTTGGGAAAGCTCTTTCCAGCTGGTTCAATATTATTCATGGATGAAAGGCTGCCCATTATTATGGAAATTAACAAAGTGGAATATTACAGTAATAAAAAATTTGTTTCTTGGGGAATTGTACGGATGAACAAGTTATATAACTTGTATATATATAGGATATATAGCTACATTGTGATCCAAGCAATTTCTAGGGGTAAACACACTTTAATTTAAGAAATAATTTAGGTTCCTTTCCTGTATTAAAAGCATGAATATTCACACATATATGCTCTATAATAAATAAATTACATAGAAAAGTATATTAACATGTGCCTTATTACTCGTACCTTGAAAGTTGAATTAATTTATAAAAATACCCAAATTTTTAATGGACAACCATATATTTAATGTCAGCAACGTGCATGATCATTGATCAGTAAACATACATTACAATTTGCCAATATAATTGATTAACCCTAAATTAATGAACATTTATTCAGTTAATATTATATATGAATGAGTGTTAATTTCTTAAATTAAATTAAATTTTTAAAAAAGGTTTCAATATATCAACATTAATTTGATCAATCCTACTTCATATGTAATGGACATTTATTCAATTAATGTTACTTAATTTCTTAAATTAAATTTATTAAAAAAAATTAGATATAAATTTAAGAAAATGTCACATATCTCTTAAGCATATCGTTTTCAATATACTCATATTCAATGGCCTTTTATTCAAATAATAATGAATGTTAATTTCCTAAATTAAATTTATAAAAAATAAAAAAATATATATTTAAGAAAATGTCACATGACAGATCTCTTAAGCATCCCTTAGGGATTGAAATGACATTATATATGTTATAGATACTTGATCAGATTGGTGAATAGAGTTGGTTGATCATGCCTAATTTTCTTTGTTGGAACTTTGGGAGGTGAAATTCATGTGACATGGATTTATTCTTTCTATTTTAGAGATCATTATTTAAATAAATTTTATGTGTTCGTATACCTATTATATAAAATAAAATACTACATATATATATTATATATAAAATAAAATATTTATACATTAAAAAATACAGCATTTGTCAGAATAATATAATTGAATATAATAGGCTTATTAGACATTAAATTTTGGCACCGAACTTGTAAGATGACAAATAAGTTCTTGAACTTTCATCTTTTTCAATTGCATGCTTGATTAATAAAAAAGTAACAAATTAGACATTTTTGGATAGAAATTGGTATTGTTTCGTTAAGTTAAATTTATGTCCAATTTCCATATTATAGATTATGATTTTTTTTTTGCATTAATTTGCAAGTTAATCTTATTCGAATCGGATTTGACGTTGACTCGTTGATCCACTATATAGGGTCAAGTTTTCCCAATATTGATTTTATCCATTCATAAAACTCGAATTCGAAACCTTAACTTGCTTAAATAAAACAATAGCAAATTGCTTAAACCAACTACTTGTTGGTAATTTAGATTATGATTTGCGTATGTGCATCATAAACAAACATTATATATCTATATGTACTTAAGATCTTACCTAACTTAATTAAATTATTACTAATTTATCTTCCCTAGAAAAAACTTATTAGCTAATTTAGTTGTAGTTAAAGAAAACTTAGATGATAGTCCTCGCTTTTGAAAACAATACTATGTGCGATTGGAAAAAAAAACTGTGTATAGGACTTAAGTATAACAAATATTGTATGGAGGGAATATATTAATGACATTGACAAAATGTATGGTGAATTTGAAATGGCATATTCGGCTCCAACCAGAGAATTAGGACATTTTCCAACAACTCGGTGGGTCGATCATTAATGGTGTTAACGATAACACTATACATTATCTCTTATTAAAGTGAAATGAGCTAATTTACCTTTTGTGGAGAAGGTACTTGTCATGATCAATATTTTACATTAACTTTATATACATTTGGTAAATTATATAATACACCGTCAGTGAAGTTTAGCAGACTATATAAGCGGGTATTGAAGGGTGATATGTGTCATCTAGAAACTAGATTGAAATATTTAAAACTTAATTAATTAAAAAAATGGACATATATCAACTCGTCCAAAATTTACACCGCCCATGTATCAAATAACTACCCATATATTTAATTTCATTATTTCAATTTTATTTAAAACTAGCAAACAAAATTATTACTCTCTAAATAAATAGGGTAGTAGTGTAGTAGTGTAAAATCGAGCTAAAACGGGATTTTCAAAGTAGTAGGGGGGAAAACAAAAATAATTGAAAGTACGAAGGATTAAAAGAAAAGTTAAACCACTTTGTTAGAGCAAAGTAAAATCCCTCGCTTTTGAAAACAATCTATCTCTCTCTCTCTCTGACTCTCCCTTCTCCTCAAGCATTTTCTTTTCTATGAGCTGAAGGTAATTGTCTCCTCCGGCTCTGTTTTAATTTAAGATTTTCTTCACATTTCTCATTTACAGCAGTTTACTTTCCTTAATGGTTGCCTTTTCCCTTTCTTTCTTGGGTGATTTTGCGTCTTTAGAAAATGATTTGATTCAATGGGTATTTTGTCTTCAATGCATTTTACAGAACCCATGTCCCAAAAAGTTTATTAATTTGTGTTTAATGAAGCACCCTGGACACTGGGTCTTGAAATGTTTGCAATTTGTCAAATATTTTGGTGACAGAATCAAAAGAGAAAGTGAAAGAATAGAGTTTTTTTTTTTCCCATGTAATTTGGCAAATGTTTTTAGCAATAAAGGCCAAGGGTACAAACAAGAGATGTTAAACAAAACCTGCAAAATTTGACCAAAAATTATGATTTCAAAATATAAAGCCCATTTCTCATTGATCAGGTAAAATTTGAAGTCGCCATTGCTAAGATCACCCGCACGCTATCCTTCCCTTCCTCCTCTGTTGACTCGTCCTTCTCACGTCTCCGCCACCATTGACTTTTTGCTTCCTTCTCCCATCATTGAAAAACCGAAAGCCCTAAAGCTTTTCCCATTTGCTTCTCTCTCTTTCATGGCTGCTTTTCCCTCTTCTCTCTATCTTATCTAATTTTTCCCTTTTTCTTTTTAGTTCTCAATGGATCGAGCTATTCAAGCAGTTTTTGCGGCAATTTTAAGCTTCTTTTTAGTATCTTTAATCTTAGCTTGCGTTATTTTAATCTGCAGATCCGCCAAAAAACGCAACCGCCAAAACCCTCCTCAAACCCGATCGTTAACCCGAACCCGACCCGCTCCTGTCCCGTCCGACCTCACCACATGCGATAGCGCCGCCTTCGACCCTTCTATCCACCGTCTCGACATGGCGGAACTCGCCGCTGCCACCAAGAACTTTTCCTCCGACCTCATCATCGGCGATGGCAGCTTCGGATACGTTTACAAAGCTACTCTCTCTAACGGAGTCACCGTCGCTATCAAAAAGCTCGACCCGAATGCTTTTCAGGGGCTCCGGGAGTTTCGAGCTGAGATGGAAACTTTAGGTAAGCTTCGGCACCAAAACATCGTTAAGATTCTCGGGTTTTGCTCCACGGGTCTCGATCGGGTCTTGATTTATGAGTTTATTGAGAGAGGGAGCTTGGACCAATGGTTGTACGACACGTCAGCGACGGATGAACAGGAAAACTCGGCTGGCCGGTTTCCGTTATCTTGGGAGACGAGGAAGAAGGTAGTTAAGGGAATTGCTAATGGGCTTTCTTATTTACATGGGCTTGATACTCCCATTATCCATAGAGATATTAAGGCTAGCAATGTCTTGTTGGACAAGGAATTCGAGCCCCATATATCCGACTTTGGGCTCGCTCGGCAAGTCCAAGAGGCTCATTCACATGTGTCGACGCAAGTCGCCGGGACAATGGGTTACATGCCTCCGGAGTACCGGGAAGGGAACACGGCGGCGACACCTTACGCCGATGTTTACAGTTTTGGGATACTGATGATCGAGATCGCCACACAAAATCGGCCCAATTGGCCGGTGAGATTTGAAGGGAAAGACGTCGGACTAGTGGAGTGGGCTAGAAAAATGGTGGCCCAAGGTCGGCAAGTAGAAATGGTATCTGATAAGATACCCAGGAAAGAGTTAGTAGAAAATGAGGTTACAAAGTATTTTGAAATTGCTTGTAAGTGTACCATGGAGATTTCAAGAGAAAGGCCTGTCATGAACCAAGTTGTTGAAATGTTGAATCAAATTTCAACATAAGTTAAGCTAGTTGGTAAAATTTTTTCGTCCATAAGAATGTTGTATTCATTGTGATCATGTCAAATTATGTAAATAGCTTATGAGCATTATTGAATTTGGAAAATTGCTTGTGTCTTTATATCGGGTTTGGAAATTTGTTAAACAATTATTGAATTAAGAATTTGGCATGAAAAGAGAAGATGCATAGTATCATATATAATATAAGGCATAAGAGTCTCCAATTAAGAATATAGAATATAGTTTTTTATGCTGCATATTTGTCTATTCAACTTTTTTATTGGTTTCCACATGATATCCAGAACTTTGTTCTAACTAATCCGGATTCAATCTGGGTCGCGCACCTGAGTTTGGTGGGTGAATCGACCACCTTTGATTTCTTTCGTTATTATATCTTCAAACGGAATGGAAACTATGCCTTTACTCATTCATTATTTCATTATTATTAGGCTCTAGCTCCAATTCCATCCCATTTAAGATTGATATGGGCTTATTCTGGCCTATAATATAATGTAAAGTTTGATTTGGGCCATTGGTTGTCTTCAGCACGTGCGGTGCTGAAAGCCTCAAAGCGCTTTCGATGACCGAAAATGAAAAACCCTAACCCAAACCAAACTCTCTCAGAGTCTGGATTGTAGACAGACAATCGAAGGGAAGAGAGGAACAAAATGATGAGAGGGAACGTTCTTCGACAGGTCCTGAATTTCCGATCATCTTCATCTTCATTTCATCTGAAAAATAACTTAACTTTGATTCCCCAAACGAATCCTTTAATTTCCAGCACACAAAAGGATTTTAATGCCTCTTCAATCTTCTCTTACTTTTCCAGAACTTTCTGTTCAGGTATGATTACTCTCATAAAATTTCACTGTTTCTTGGTTTTTTTTTTTGAAAGGAATTGTTATTCTTAATGTAAATGACGAGTGGGTATTTGGGTTTTGGTTTCAGTTTCATCGAATGTACGACAAGGATCTGCAGCGAGGCTTCCGTTCGTGGATGCATATTTGTCAAAAATGAAGCAGAATCCGAAACTTTTAGCTAACAAGAAAATTTGGTCACGTAGATCTACCATCTTGCCCGAATTTGTTGATCAAACTGTACGGATTTACAATGGGAAAACTTTCATTCGCTGCAAGATTACTGAAGGCAAAGTGGGTCATAAATTTGGAGAGTTTGCTTTGACTCGGAAGCGGAAAAACATGAGAAACAAGCAGGAACCTGTCAAAAAGAAGGGCAAAAAATAAACGTCTAATCTTGCATTTGCCACCCAAAAAAAGGCCCCATTTCGGTAAGCCTTTGCTTCTTCATATTTTCAAGGTAGTAAATTTTTCAGCTTATTTGAAATGTTGTTGCTTTTCTTGAATGAGGTTAGATTAAAGTTGCTTAAAGGAGTTAATAGGATCATATAAGGTTACTGTTTTTTATTTGGGGGCATCTGTGTTTATTAATTCTGTTGTTTGTGTATGAATGAGGACATTGCATCTGCCAAGTTTTTCCCTTTACTTTAGATTGGCATGGCATATTACTGGAGTTTGGAACATAAAATCTAGTGTTCAATGTGTCTGAAGGTAGATTTGGTGATAATCAATATACTCAACCAGCCTAACTCTGGGTCTATATCTACTTATGTCTAAATATGAAAGTTTTCAGATGGTATATGGGGAATCCCACTAAGGACTTTGTTCAATGTGGAACTTACCATTTTGTAGATAAAAAATTCTAAAAATACTAAAAAAATTAGTAGAGGATCGATTGGTTGATATGCTATGAAACAATTTCTACTCTAAAATGAGTAAGTGGGGAATCCCACTAAGGACTTTGTCACGAAATTATTGAGAACTTTCTTTTGGAATGAGAGCACGGGCATTAATATTAGCCTGCGTTGTGATTTGAGATCCAGAAAAAGAAGAACAAAAAGAATGAAGTAAGTTTTAATGTGAAAGGTAGACAAATTAAGCAAGAAACAAATTACATGCTTGAGAAAATATATGGAACTTTCTACATTTGCCAGAGCATTGAAAAGAGTGGCACTGACTCCAAGAGTGCTGGCCATTTTCTGGCCAACTGCTGCTGATATGCTGCAGTTAGGAATGGTAGCAACCTGCAAAGGGCTGCTTATTTGAGATTAAATCGACAAATAATTAGCATAAATGTAAATTGATAACCAACTGCTCATGCAGACTATTTTTTCGTGTTTTTCAATGGAAAAGTTCTGAATTAAGCACAGTTCTACAACTGGCAATATGACATTAGTAGATTGTTTATGCTATGGTCATGGTGATCTTACTGTATTTACCCTCTATCTCATTGAATTCTAATTTTCTCTATACTATTACAAGCTGCCCTCGCTTCATTATGTACTTGCGAATTTGAATCAGTAAACTTATTGCTTATTGCTCGACTTTGTTTTGTTTAAGGCACTATATTAAGAAAATGCTGAGGTTTAAGACCATACATTTTTGGCAGCTATACTTATGCAAGTGATTACTGCTGTTCATTTCGTGATGTGTGAAAGATTCAAACTCCTGAGTTTCTGCTTTTCCGTTTTGCTTGTCTATAATGTTTATAGAGAGTTGAATGGTGATTTTGAGTTTTTGACACCTTGTCTTGTTTTCCAGGATTGGAATGGTGATTGCTGAGATTGGATGAAGGGAAATTGATGCTTGATTTGATGGGAACTTATTAACGCAATCAAAGAAGGAAGAAACATGGGTTTTAGGTTTCTTTTGTTAAAAGATTGTAAGATTTTGTTTGCTCAGGTTTGTAGAAGTTTTCAGTTAGGCTTCGATAAAGTATACTGATCAAAAAGCATCATTTGAGAAACAATTTGGGATGTTTCTTATATGGTACATGCAGGTTGATTTTGCAATAAAATTGTCGATTCTCACAGCTTATATGAAATGCATCTTGATATTCTGCCACTACAAGGAAGAAAATGTTTTTGTGATTGGTTTAAGTGTGAGTAAGGACATGATGCGGCTTATATATATGATACTGGAGTACCATTTTTTATGCTTGGACTATAGATTTGAGAAAGCCTTGGCTTATATGTAAAAGCAAACAACCAAGTAGATTTGAGAAATCCGCAACAGGGAGCCTGTTTCTTTAAGCTGGATGTATAGAAAGTAAGCTAAAAATGTAACGAAACAAATCTTAGGTCATTTTCTTCTGGGATTATAGCGACTGTTACTTTATTAAACTTCCTTGGAGATGTAGACTGGGTTCGGGAAAACAGCAAATTGTTACACGCAGCAACTAAACGACAAAACGAAGTTCGATGTGTCGCATAAGAATGAATTAATGTAACTGAATTTGAGTAAGAGAAGACCATAGTCATGTAGAGAAATTAGATGAAAGCATGATAAATCATTCATTAATCATGGGAAATGGTTAAGGCAAAATGGCAAAGGCAAAGCCAAAAGCCAGCTCTCACTCTCAGTTTTTCATTCTCATTCTCACCAACCTCCCTCCTTAACAAGTGGGTTTTTTTTTTTTGGCCAAACTTAACAAGTGGGTTTGTTGACACAATGACCCACTACCATCTTTGTTCCCCCCTTTTCTTTATTCCCACTTTTCCTCCAAGATCCTATTTTTTGGCTTATTTATTTCTCAAATACTCCACTAATTATAAAGGAGTTTACAATAATCAAGCCCTTAACTTTTTCTTTTATTTTTTTTTGCCGAAAAATGAAAAATCACACCCTACTAATTAAGGGAAAATAAAAAGAAGTAGAAAAATATATACACTCACCAACCCCACCAAAAAAATAACAAAAGAAAACAAAACTCTATAATAGTAGTTCGCATATATTTGCGTTGCACTGGTGTGGACTGTGGTGGCCACTAGGAGAGAAGCAGCTCGCCGTTTGTATTGAAACATAACACTGCATCTCTACTTGAAGGGTTGCTTGTTGTTGAGATTTATACATTAGAAAAAAACAATGGCTTCCAGAATGTTGTGGGCTTCAAGGGCCGCTTCTCATCTCAGGATCTCAGTCTTCCATAGAGGGTTTTCTACTGGTTAGCCACTGTTCTCACCCTCTTTTCTTCTCCCTCTATTATTTTTATTGTTTTTCGTGGATTCTGGATTTGGTTTCTTATGTTTTTCATATGATCCTGAGGATACTGGTACAGAAAAATGTTTTTGGGTGTTCATGGAAACTGGGATCTCTCCTTTTGATGCAAGATTTACCTTGGAAGAAAAAAAAATATTTTTGTTATTGGGGCTTTTTTGCTTATGCTATTGGTAGTGTTATAGATTTTTGAATTTCTATGTTATTACCATAGATATGTCTTTTAGTTTAACATAATCCATTATTCCCTTACTGATCAATGCTTTCAGTTTTGATTAAAAAAAACATCTTAAAGATTGAGAAAGGAGTCTAAAGCATTCGTTTTTATTCTCTGTCCAGCATTTGTAGAATTAGAATCATGTTTAATACTTGACACTAGAGTGTTAGGAGTGATAAAAAATTGGTCTTGATGGCATGGTGCGGTGGATGGAATAGCACCAGCAGGTTAATGTTGATGCAGGTGGTTGAATCAATGATGGTGCGCTGCTCTTGAAAATAATTATGTTAGATTTTTCCTCGAATCATTATATTATTTGAAGATGGAAATAAAATGAAACTCGGAAATAGCCGTGCAACCATGCACTCTTTCCTATAGTCTTTACTCTATTGTGCATTTCTCGTGTAACAGAACAAATATAACTGAGAACAGGGTTGATACAGCTTGCTACATGGATTTGAGGGATGGAACCAATTTAGCTTACTGATTCATGGAATGAAATTAATGTACCTTGGTTTAGTATTAATCCCTCATTCTTATACACTATCATAGGCATTAGGTTCGGTTGTTGTTAAGCAGAGTCAAGTGTTTCTTGGACTTTTGCCTATGTCCTCTATCTGTTACCATAAAGTTATGAATTTCTCAATTTCGTAGTTTGGTGTCATTGAGCTTTTACAGCCGGAATTGATAAGCCTTAGTTGTCTGACCGTGTTCACAATGACATAATATCAAACTTTGCTCTGTATGGAAGAATGGTTCATTGTTCACTGATCAAAACTAGAAAGCCCTAAGATCACAAAACCTTAATGGAGAAATTTTGTTGAAGTGTGTCAACTACCTTGCAAAAGGCCTGTGTGAGAAAAGGATTTTCAATTCTTTTAATCCCATATTCAGCTGCGACTTGTGGTTATATATGTGGCTAGAGTTGCAGGCACTTTATTATCACCCCATGTTATAGCTTGTTGTTCATGTTATTGCTACTTATACCTGTAGTCTATTTTCCTGCAGTTTTAAAGGATCTGCACTACGCTGAGTCTCATGAGTGGGTGAAGGTCGATGGTAAGTCTGCCACAGTTGGTATAACTGATCATGCTCAAGATCACTTAGGCGATGTTGTGTACGTTGAGTTACCAGATGTCGGAGCTGAAGTAAAGCAGGGTGAAGGTTTTGGTGCAGTTGAAAGTGTCAAGGCTTCCAGTGAAGTTTATTCACCTGTTTCAGGAAAAGTGGTTGAAGTTAATGAAGAACTCAAAGAATCTCCTGCTTTGGTTAGCACTTGTATCCTATTCTATACTATTTTTTAGATTTTTTTCTTTTTCTTATGTCCTCCTCTGTATGTGTTGTGTGCATGTGCCTTTATCCTTATATCTTTGCTACAATGCCCGTCTTCCACCATACATCAGTATCACTGAGTTATTTATCTTTTAGTCTCTTGAGGGTGTTAGTACCACAAATCCTGCTAATGTTGACCCTGAATGCAACAGGTCCAATCTAGAACTTTTCTTTGGTCAGACACCCCAAAGCTTCTTTCTTCTTTTTTCACACGTTTATTGAGCTTAACTATCCATACATGATAATTGATTTGCAAATGAGCTACAGTCTTAGAGGTTCATTTGGATATTTTAACTGTGACTATTACTGACTAGTAACATTTGTTCATCCTTGCTTATGTCCACAATCTTTCTTTAGGTCAACTCACATCCATTTGAAAGTGGATGGTTCATAAAAGTTGAGATGAATGATGCTGGGGAGTTGAAAAACCTGCTGAAGCCGGAAGAATACTCTAAGCTCTGTGATGAAGAAAATTCAAGTCACTGACCAGATTGGATCTTGAGGCATTCTGCTTAGAGGGATGCTATTGCAGAGAGATGAGGATTGCTATATCCGTGAAGCGTGAAAGCCAACTGGTTGAGAAATGTAGCTTTCAAGTTGATGTTTCTATCAGACATGTACTTTTCATGCCCCTCTTATTCTGGGTTTTCAATTCTTGACCTGTTTTTCTAAAGCTTAGATCCAAGTAATAATAATGATTTTGGGTTTTGCAAGTGATTATTCAACTATTATTCTTGTGGCAAATTTGAGTTTTTGTTGATGGAAATGGTAAGACCAGATGCTTCATGAACATACAAGTGAATTAAGTTGATGTTGTATCCGCCACCAAGGCACCAAACCACGAGATGGGTTGAGGCTTGCTGCACAAATTCTAACTACTAATAGTGCACAAACAATAAATAATGTGTGTGCCCTATATTCAATATTGCATAAGGTTTCCAAATTTTTTACTTTTTTTTTTACTCTATTATTTTAAATGCTCTAATTTCAGTTATTTCATGAGATAAGATATAAGCTTCCCCAAATTTTTATTATGTTCCAAGGACTAACAATTAAGGTTTAACTAAAAACGAAGTGCAAAATGCCAAAATCAATTATAGATTTCGCCAACCATAGTCCATTTAAAAAAAAAAAAAACCCAAAAAAAAAAGACAAAAACAAAAGGAAAAAAAAATCGTTACTATTTGACACGCCCGAGTCGGGCTCAGCCGCTCACCATTCCTTTTAAACCCTTGTAAAGCCTCTCAAGACACTCGAACACTCGAGATATACTCCGTAGTTTGAACTTTGAAGCCAGAAAGAGAGATGTCTGTCTCATCCTCACTTTCTCTTATCCCTCGAATTGCTTCCTTCTCCATCACTGTAAGTCTCTCCTTGTCTCCAATTGGGTCTCTTCTTTCTTCAACGCTTGTTTACATTCAAATGATTATGTGGGTACCTTTGCAGAACGTTGATGGGAGCAGAAGAACAAGTGGGCTGTTAAGAAAGCCGATTATAGTTAGGAGTTTGATGGTAAGAGCGGGTCCAAAGAAGATTTCTTTCGGGAGAAATTGCAGAGAGGCATTACAAGCTGGAATTGATAAGTTAGCTGATGCTGTTTCTGTCACTTTGGGTCCTAGAGGTAATTGGGTTTCTGTCTTTTCTTTCAAATTTTCTATTGAGCAGAGAGTTTATAATAAGGGTTTTGTAAGTTAGAACGATGCTAGAATCTTTTCCCTTTCTTCTAATGCTCTCAAGCACTTTTCTTTGAGTATAAATTGTTGTTATTGACTTTCTAGCCTTTATGCACTTTGGGACTTTAACAAGACATGGTATGCTTTACAATCAAAATAAGAGATTTTGAAATTTCTGTGTTCATTAATATGGCGATACTGCCTTGTTTATATGAGTTGCTAATCTCTTTTAGGTGTATCATGTAGGGCGTAATGTTGTTCTTTCCGAGTCTGATAAGCTGAAAGTGGTTAATGATGGTGTCACCATAGCTCGGGCTATAGAGCTTTCTGATACAATTGAGAATACAGGAGCAATGCTAATACAAGAGGTCATTCATGGTTGCTACTTGCTAGATCTTCCTCCCTAAGCTCTTGTTTGAATGGTTTATTTTGGCAAACCAACAATTAAGGGTATCTAAGTTTTATGTGCCTGAATGCAGGTTGCAAGTAAAACGAATGACTTGGCTGGTGATGGTACCACCACCGCAATCATTTTAGCTCGAGCCATGATCAAGTTTGGGTTGTTGGCTGTTTCTTTTGGAGCTAATCCCGTTTCTGTGAGAAGGGGAATGGATAAGACTGTCAAAGAGTTGGTCAAGGTCCTGAAGAAGAAAAGCTTGCCGGTGAAAGGGAGGGAGGATATAAAAGGTTGTTATTTATGTATTTGCCTCAACGAATTCCATGTGTGTGTGAATGTGTGTGTGTGGAGATTTGATAATTGGAACTCTTCCTCTTTTTGACAGCTGTGGCTTCAATCTCTGCTGGTAATGATGAATTTGTTGGGAACTTAATTGCTGAAGCTATTGAGAAGATTGGCCCTGATGGAGTAATTTCTATTGAGTCTTCCTCATCATCTGAAACCTCTGTGATAGTTGAAGAAGGAATGAAGGTGGTAAAGCTGAACTCCTGCTTGCTAGTACTTTAGAAGTGTCCTAAACAAATAATGGATTTGTGAATTGTGATAACATCCAAAATCTAGATTTTGCTAAGTTTGAAATTTTAATTAGTTTTCTGGTAGAAAGGCTAAAGTTTTCATATTTAGATGAGCCTTATGGTAGGAATGCTAAGGTTTCATATTCAGATTTACATCCACTTTACTCCTGGTCTTGGCATGAGAATTATATTTGATTTGATTAAATAGATTGGATCTGGTTAATATCAAAACATAGTATCATATTCAAGCAATTCTTTCTTCATTTAACTGCATTTAGTAGAAGTCTCAATTTACAACCTAAGGACCTAATGACTGAACTTGTTTTTGCCAATTGCTTCGCTTTAGGAAAACCACCTGTTCTTGGATTAGATTTAATATTATCCTTCTGCAGCTTGACAAGGGATATATGTCGCCACATTTCATCACAAATCAAGATAAATCTCTTGTGGAGTTTGACAATGCTAAAGTCCTTGTAACTGATCAGAAGATTTCAACTGTTCAAGAAATTGTTCCTGTACTAGAAAAGACGATGCAACTGAGTGTCCCTCTGCTTATCTTTGCGGAGGATATCTCAATGAAAGTGCTGGAAACACTAGTTGTCAATAAAAAGCAAGGCATACTTAATGTTGCTGTTGTCAGATGTCCAGGAGTTATGGAAGGAAAGAAAGCCATTTTGCAGGATATTGCCATTATGACAGGTTAAATAGCTTTGGCTTTATCAAATCCACTCTTGATCTGCTATGTTTTCTATGATAAAACATGTTTTAAATGTTGCTCTAAACAAATCGACTGATGCTAAGCTGTGGCTTCTTTAACAAAAATTTAATCTTAAAAGGGGAAAAAAGTGTGCAAACTTGTCTGTCTGGGTGCACTGTTGTGTTTTACATTCGCCTATTTCTTCCTTTTCATTACTATACTGCATAAATTAGACATTAGATTCCCCTAACTCTCTCCCATGCCTCATTTTATCATCTAAAGGTATGAATGTCTCTTTTCAGATGCTCATGAAGATTTATATGCATTGCAATATGAATAACATTTTATAAAAGTTGCATTCAGTTTCTTATGCTGGCAAACTGACATCCTTTCTACATCATTAGGGGCTGATTTCGTTTCTGGAGATTTCGGTCTGACATTGGCTGGTGTAACTTCTGATCAGCTTGGCATTGCACGAAAAGTGACTATAACAAGTAATTCCACAACCATAATTGCTGATCCTTCTACTAAAGCTGAAATTCAGGCAAGAATTACGCAAATAAAAAAGGATCTAACTGAGACTGATAGTGAATACCTGTCGCAAAAGCTCTCAGAAAGAATCGCTAAACTCTCTGGTGGTGTGGCAATAATTAAGGTTTGCAATCATGATACTTATCATACACTGTGATATAGGGTTAAACCAATACCATTCCGACATCTCTTTGCTTCAACTGGATTAACAATGTTCATCTCAACTCTAGGTAGGAGCACATACTGAGACGGAACTTGAAGATCGTAAACTAAGAATTGAAGATGCAAAAAATGCCACATTTGCTGCCATGAAGGAAGGGATAGTACCTGGTGGTGGTGCCACTTATGTACATCTTTCAGAGCAGATTCACATCATAAAGAACTCTATGGAAGACTTAGATGAAAGGATCGGTGCTGACATCGTAGCAAAAGTATGTGTCTGATTCTTTAAGATAACTATCTGTTGGAGTCAACTGTCTGTGTATATGTATTAAAGTCAGTAAATGCATTATTTAACCTCTTTTTTTTCTTATTGGTGTTGCTGCTCATTGCTTACTTTTATATGTTTATAAAGGATTACATGTTTAACATTTTGTGTGATGGCTGGCAGGCACTCCTTGCACCTTCAAAGGTAATTGCAACTAATGCAGGTGTTGATGGAGAAGTTGTAGTGGAGAAGATTAGAACATCTGATTGGCGAATAGGTTACAATGCATTGTCAGGAAGATATGAAGATCTTATAATTTCTGGAGTCATAGATCCTTGTCGAGTTCCAAGGTGTGCCCTACAAAATGCCGTCTCTGTTGCTGGGACAGTTCTAACTACTCAAGCTATAATGGTGGACAAAATAAAGGAGCCCAAGACATTTGTTCATGATCTCCCAGGACTCGGTCCTTTTGCCCCTTAAAAGGAATGAATCCCTAAAGCAAATTACACTCTCTCTCTCTCTATTTGACGCGTGGCCCCCTCTCCCATTGACAGCTGGAATTTCTTCCCACTTCTTCTCTACTTTTAACTCCTTGAAAGTAAAAGGGAGGACTAAAAAAACAAAGTAGATGAAAACTGAAGTAGCCCAGACATAAACCATGAAACTGCACTACAATGGTCGAAAACAAGTCTGTGAATCCAATTTGGCTTGGTTCTTGAGCCAAAATGGAAACATGTAGCTTACCATTTTTGATACTCGGGTCATTAGAGCCTAAATGTCATGGTTTGTAAATGAGTGCACTGAATTTTAGTAAATTCTTGTTGTCCATAGGGCAGGTTTTTCAGCTTCCTCATTCTTCCTCCTGATGTATTGGATGCATCAAGTTTGAGGGTTTTCTGATATAAATTGCTGCTACTTGGAAGTTATGATAGCAAGTAATATCACTAAACACATTGATTAGTATGCACATACCTGTTCTGTCTATACTCTATTATAAGACTAGGCAAATTAATTTTCTTAGCTTAAGAAAATCTAATATTTTTCGAGCTTGTCCGGGGCAATGATGGTTTGGCCACCAGCCCACCACCACCATTGCCACTAGCGCTTCCATCAGCATGGTTGCCATATCGTTATCATTTATAACTATCATTTGCCTGTTTTCTTTTCATCACTGCGGCTTACTAATGTTATGATCATAAACCCATCAACAAGTTACTACCCATTTGTGGTAAAGTTGATGTTTGAAACCATATGATTCATCGTAGTTACAAATCTTTGAAAGTAAATGTATACATACGAGCAGCTACACCTTCTCTATCGAATTTCCATTTTTTTCTTTTCTGACGCCATTTAATAAGTTTTAGTGACATCAGCTATACAAAGAGGATCAATTATACAAGTTTCATTACAAAAACCTTTTACCTACCATTTGGTGAACTCTTCCTAAGACTTTCCTTTTTCTTTCCTCTGCTTTACAATGAATCTGTTGAAAATCACTTGCTCAAAATGTGAGTAGAGCAGATTCCCATTTCCCCATTTCTGTTTAGATTGCCTCCTTTTTCTGGTTCAAAGACTTTAACTACTCCTAGAAAACAAACTAATTAAAAAATTCAAGAGTAACCAATCAAAACCCTTACTCCAATAATATATGAGTATTAGTTAAATCAGTCAATGGAAGGTCCTATTGTTCTTTGAAACTAGTTCAAAAGTAATGTTAAGGTTATTCTTTTTATATATAATTTAAGTCTTCATCAAATAACCACTAATTGTATAATTAAGAACGGTTTAATGGGCAAAAAGGCCCATGAACTTACACCGAACCGTCAAATAAGCCCCTGAACTATTATTTCGGCCAAATAAGCCCCTGAACTCTTAAAAAAGGCCAAATAAGCCCTATTGCCAAGGCTAAATGCTCAAATAAGGACTAAACGTTTTAAGATTTTCTCAAATAAGAATCAAAATACACAATTCCAACAAATTAAAACACATTCTTAGCAAATTTTTACAAATTAGGGAATCCTTAAATGAAAACAAATGCTTCTCATACATATACGTTAAATTTGATAAAAAATGATATTATCATGTTAATTAAAAATCAAACCCTATTAATCAAAATAAATTCATTAAACGTAATATGATATAAAATTATCGTGTGATTTTCAATTTATATATCCTTCACACATTAGTATTAACTTATATTATATCCAATTTGTAAAAAAAAATATTAAGTATGTTTTCTAATTTGTTGAAATTGTGTATTTTGATCCCTATTTGAGAAAATCTTAAAACGTTTAGTCCTTATTTGAGCATTTAGCCTTGGCAACAGGGCTTATTTGACTTTTTTTAAGAGTTCAGGGGATTATTTGGCTGAAATAATAGTTCAGGGGCTTATTTGACGGTTCGGTGTAAGTTCAGGGGCCTTTTTGCCCATTAAGCCAATTAAGAACTAATCCCTTCTTTGACATTACTTGATTAACTAAACCAAGATTCATTTAGCAACTTGATAAAAGATCAACTGTCCCAACTGCTTCTTTTTGGTAGGTTAGCATAGTACCATAGTTAAGAGAAATATTTAGTAACTTTAAGGAAAAAAGAAATTGAATTGCTTAGGAAGAAAAATAAAAACAAATATCAGATGGATGGTGACTGGGTAAATGTTGATGTAGCTATTAGCTAGGTTTAGTCATAGACTCATATATGTGGGAAAATTGGTGTAGCCAAGATTATGAATTCTAATGGTGAGTTAACAGTATTTATAACAGTAAAAAGATTTAATGATGAAAGCTTAATGTCCAAGCCAAGTATGTCGTCTTCCCCATCATCCAAAATGACCTAATCCTTCTAATCTACGCACTGCTTAACCTCTCCCACTAAAGACAAAGTCAACCATAGTACTATAGAATTAAATAAATATATATGTAAATTATACTATATTATATTTTTTTTCATATATTTTACTATAATTTTTAAAAATTATACAGGGCCTACCATTAATTCATTCATTCATGTGCTCCACTAATATATGCTTGGAGTTTAATCTAAATACTCATCTCATGCCTATAATTACCAAATTTGTGGTAAAAAGTTTGAACTACTTATTTAATTCTCTTAATTATCATCAAAATTTCCCTGTTGATTGTCTTTCCTAGCTTGGGTTGTTTAATGAAAATTATCTGAAATGTTGCCATTTTTATAACTTTTTTTTTAAAAGAATAATTATCATTTCAAGCTGCAAGCACCATCATGCAGGATTGCAGGTTCATAGTGGACCAATCTATGATTTCCATGTAAAGTTACAAAATTGTCTACACATATAGCTTGATAGGTAATTAAGGTTCTTTCATAGTATAAATAAATGTATAATAGATAAATCTTCGAAAAAAATTAAAGTCTATTATAATTTGACACTGTCATCGTGATCAGGGGTGTAATATAGTCGAGCTTATATAGTGCCGGACTTAAGCTCGACTCGATTAGAAAACTTGAGACTTGAGCTCAACTTGAACTCAATTAAGTTTTTTGATTTTTTACTTGAAATTGGCTTGAAAAACATTCCAATCTACTTAAAACTCAACTCGTTTAGACTTGAATCCAATATAAATTTTAAGAAATTATAAATAAATATAATATATTGTATTTATATATATGAATGTAATATTTAAAGGCTCAATAAGACTTCAAATGTAATGAAACTCGAATATAAGTCAATTAATCAGTCAAAGTAACTCGAGTTTGAGCTCGAACTCGACTTGGTAAAAGAGAATTGAACTCGAGTATCCAATTAATTGAGCTTGAGTTGCTTGACTCATCTACACCTTTAATTGTGGTTGGAAAAAGTTTAATTTAGAAAAGGAAGAACTCTCTTGAAAATGTTCTGTGAAATTGCAATAGAAAAAAAATGTGATTAGTATGTGCGGTAAAAAAAGTAAAATACTATAAAAAGAAAGAAAAAATCATTTAACAAAAATACACAACTCACACCTCTTTACCTCCAAAACACAATACCAAAACAGCTCTATTTGAACAGTCATGAGGAATTTTCTTGACAAAAGGTGAATTTCTTCTCTACCTATCTAAGTCGTAATTTCTACCGTTATATATATACGTGCGATGCATATTTTATTTTGTTTTCTCGATACATATTCCCGAAAAAAAATTCCAAAAGGAGGCCGCCGAAGTTTCCAAAAAAAAAAAAAAATCCACTAAATTTGGGAAAATGATTTTATTTTAAAAAATTAATAATAATCCATCACTTGGTTAATCAGTCTTCACGATTCAAGAATTCCAGCTCTGCTGCTTTCAATAACCCAAGCCGAGAAGAGCAACAAAAAAGGAACCAACTACCAAGTAACCATCTCTCTCTCCCTCTTTCTTTTTCTCTCAGATCTGGACTCGTTTGCTCTGTAAACAAGAAGCTATAAAGTAAACCCTCTCTTTTCATACCTTTATAAGCTCCTCAAACTCAACTTTTCATTCTATCTTAATCTTTCTTTCCATTATCAACAACAATTCTTCATTTGTGGCTTGTCAGCTATGGTGGATGGTTCTTGACAGAATGCGGTGAAGAAGAAAACCAGACGTGGAGCTTCAATCAAATGCTGTGGTAAATTTCCTTTCATTTCTTAGTCACTTTCTTACTTTGATGTTTTAAGTTTCTAATTTTGGATAATTTTGGTTTTTATTACTTTTGAGTTTGAAATACTTGTGTATCTCTACTTCATTTTCTTCGTTAAGCATATCTATAACGAGTGAAGTGAAAGTTGATACATCTAAAACCTTTGATAAATGGGTAATTGGGTAATTTGGAAGATTTAAAGCAAATACTATTTGGCTAGTGTTTTTTTTTTCTTTTTATTTCCTTCCTTTCTGACTGAATTTGCGCATTGGATTCTTCAACTTTAAATTGAATGAACTGAAAAGGAAAGGGAAGAAAGAAGAGCTAACAAACTCTTTACAGTGCTGTTTCTGGCGCTGTGTCCAATTTTGGTCTTAATCTGACTTCCCATTTGCAGATTCTTTGAGGGAATTGACTAATTCATGGCGAAGTCGCGGCAACATTATTCTTCCCAGGATTCATCATTGTCACCTACGGCTGGGAGATCAAGGGAATGGGATGGTCCATTAAGGTGGACTGAGTACTTGGGTCCTGACATGACTTCTCCTATGGCTTCTAGGAGCTCTAGGTACATGAATTCTGATGGACAGGTCCAGAGTTCGGGTGTTGGATCCCATAAGGGCTTGAACATGCAGTGGGTAGGTCAACTAATTGACGTTGCAGATGGCCTTATGGCCAAGATGTATAGATTAAACCAAATCTTGGACTACCCGGATCCTATAGCTCATGCATTTTCAGAAGCATTTTGGAAATCGGGTGTCTTTCCGAACCATCCGAGGATTTGTATATTGCTTTCCAAAAAGTTCCCAGAGCACTTCGGTAAACTTCAACTTGAGCGTGTAAGAAATTAATTTTACATGTTGCCATAAATGGAACTTTGCTGGTTCTTTTCTTTTGATGCATGCCTGACTGTTATATTGTCCTGATAAACATTGGTGTAGGTTGATAAGCCTGCATTGGATGCTTTGAGTGATAGTGCAGAAGTTCATTTGCAGAGTTTGGAACCATGGGTTCAGGTGAGGGTTTACTTTATAGTTGCCCAGCAGAAATATAGCCTTACTTTATATTATTAAAATGCACTTAAGACCTATCAAAATTTCATTCATTTCCTAGCTTGAGAGTCACATGTTGCTGCATAATTTCAGTTACATACTGCCTCTTTGTCATCTATTAGCTATATAGGCCATGTGAGATTGACTTTTTTAGTCTTCAAATATATTGATAGGTTTCTTTCTTCTCTATAATTATATCATTGAAAGGTTATATGCTGCATCCTTTTAATGGTGATTGATTTGTTTTTGTGGAGTAGCTACTTCTTGATTTGATGGCATTTCGAGAACAAGCTTTGAGACTTATATTGGACCTGAGCAGTACAGTTATCACTTTGTTGGTAAGTTTGACTTTTGAACCCACTCCTATATTGTAAGTTCTAAGTTTAATTGGAGCTGTGGGGTAAAGTAATGGGAGGCCCACAATGAATCTAATCTGACTTGTTTTGCTAATTGGTTTCCTTCCTGATTTGTCTCAGAGCTCTTGAATTTTTGTTGTCTTGGCAAAGTTGAAAATAAGATGACTATTTTTTTCTGGTATTATATCTCTAGTAACTTGGTACAGTCTTTTTGCAGCCTCATCAGAATTCACTTATATTACATGCATTTATGGACCTCTTCTGTTCCTTTGTTCGTGTCAATCTTTTCTCCGAGAAGGTGAGTCTTCCATGCATATATTTTTCCTTGTGGCATGCACAATTTTGTGAAAAGACAGAATTAATATCACTTTTACTGACAACTTATAGCTATCTCCTTAAACGAGTATATATCAACAAAAAAGTGTTGCCAGTGCTGTTGATGCCTTGGGATTTTTGCCTTAACAGCTACCAAGGAAAATGATGCTGCAAGTTTATAATCTTTTGCATGCCATGTCAAGAAATGACCGGGACTGTGATTTTTATCATCGGTATGAACTCACTTGCCACTTTTTAAACATGCAATTTGCTTCTAAATATTTGCAAAATATGTTATTGATTTCTGGCCAGTATGTCAGTATGTGAGGGGAAATACTTACTTGCCAATAATATGGGTAATTTCCTTTCTCTAAATTTCAGGTTGGTTCAATTCATAGACTCTTATGATCCACCCTTAAAAGGATTGCAGGAAGATCTCAATTTTGTTAGTCCACGTATCGGAGAGGTCATTTTCATGCTTTATGTTATTTGTTTCCTCGTTTGACTTTATATCATATTTTATATATAATGAGATAACCATTGTCTATCATGTTTCTGTTTCATTTTGTCCGAGTATTTATTGTAATATCCTTGACTTGTAGCCAGAAATTTTCTGTAAGTGTTACAAAATGTTAGCCCCTGAACTGTTTTTTTCGGAAAGTGGCCCTGCCCATGTAGTGAGGAAATTTCTCCCTCCCCTTGTATGAAAATCATGAAAGCGAAGAATGACTTCTACCCTTATCAAGATTTTGGATTTTTGGTCACCATCAGCATGTGGCCATATTTTGTAGCTAGTATTCTATTTATGTAAATGCGTGTATCAGGTCTTCAAAAGAAATAAATTACTTTTAATGCTTCTGATTGGGCTTGTAAGTTGTAATTAGGAAGAAAAGTTTCTAATGTGCAATTAATCCTTTACAAAGTACTAGTTCATATTTAAATGCTCACTACTTTGGAAGCTTTTATCTATATGTATGTGGTGAACCTTATCTTTCTCAAAGCTTTAACTCCTAGAGTTGCATGTGTTTATTTTTGAGTTAGTAAACTGATTGTTCCAATTTGTATTTCCAGGTTTTAGAGGCTGTAGGTCCTATTATTTTCCTATCCACAGACACGAGAAAGCTGAGAAATGAGGGATTTTTAAGTCCATATCATCCTCGGTATCCAGACATTCTTACAAATTCTGCTCATCCAATGGTAAAACTGTTATTTGATTCTGGAAGTATTTTGAGACATTTTAAGGGATGTATACTTTCCAGTGATTTTCATTCTATATTTTTAGAGAAATTATTTCGTATCATAAATACAGTGTTGATTGCAACTGCATATCTGACATCAATTTCCATACTGCAGAGAGCCCAAGATCTGGCAAATGTTACTGCTTACAGGGAGTGGGTGTTACTTGGTTATCTAGTTTGTCCTGATGAGCTGCTTCGTGTTACTAGCATTGATATTGCACTGGTAACCCCCTGATAATTCTTGTGGTTCTTTCTTCTCTTTCTGTGTAAACAAATTTGTTGTTCAGATTGGTAAATATATCAAAAGAGCAAATATTGATAGAAATGATCCTTTTTTTTTTCCTAAATCCTTTTCTTTTTCATACCAAAATCTTATAAAAATCTCCATATCTGCATATAGCATTAAAAATGTGTTTAGTGAAATAAACCAAAATATTTGTGAAAAGTGGTATCTCAACTACTTTAATTATTTAGTTTATCTCTACCTCTCTTCATTAAACCATATACAGTAGTATTTTTTCTTATGCAAGGAGCATAAGGGAAGCCACCTGGGGGCTCTCTGAACATTGACATGTACTATGGCTCATTAATTTTGCTTATGTTTTACTAATCTTTCCCCAATGTCTTTCAGGTTGTTCTGAAGGAAAATTTAATTCTTACATTATTCAGGGATGAGGCAAGTTTTATTTTCTCATGTTCAAACTATATTTCTTGTTTTTAGTGGCTGACTCTTCATTTGTTCTCGGCCATGCAGTACGTAATGTTGCATGAGGATTATCAGTTATATGTTTTGCCTCGGATATTAGAGTCGAAGAAGATGGCAAAATCAGGACGGACCAAACAAAAAGAAGCAGACTTGGAATATAGTGTGGCCAAACAGGTTGAGAAAATGATAAGGTATGACTGAGTTCCAGGAGCTGAACCAAGTTTCCATTTTACTTTTATGAGCAGTGATTAGAAATTGTAGAGGTACAACTATCATTTTGACAGTTTCCTTTATCTCTAGGTGATACCATCATTCATTTAACTGCTGCATGTCATTGAGCATGATGGCTAAGATCAATCAGAGAGAAAAAGACAGAGAAGTATAGGAGACTTAGCTTGAAATCCAATAGAAAAACCTATATGCATTTTCTGAGTAGGCTGTGAATTGTTTTGAACCATATAACATCAGTCATCCAAAAAATTTTAATGCATCAAAACACGATATTATCATGTTGTCTTCACGCTCTTGATAAATATTTTATTACCATTTATAAAGGTGTCATTTCATGTGGTTTCTGATCTCCATTTTATCTTCAGCTTTAGCATGTTATCGTAAATTGGTTTATGTTTGCAGTGAAGTACATGAGCAAGCATTGGTATCATGTGATGCTATACATCGTGAGAGGAGAATACTGCTAAAGCAAGAAATTGGAAGGATGGTGCTCTTTTTCACTGATCAGCCAAGTTTATTGGCTCCAAACATTCAGGTATGATTGCTACTAGACTCTTTTAGGGTGACTCCTTAATGTTTATCCTTAGTTTGCTTCTACCCTTTTGCAGCCCTCTTGATTTGCTTATACTTAAATAGTTCTCTTCCAAATAAGCTTTGTAGTCCTGGAAAATAATGTTTTTTTTGTAACATAATATCTTAGTGATTGGGAATAGCAATATTGTTAACATACATTATTTTAAAGTTTCTCATCAGTGGGCAACAGGTCTTGCAATAATATATTTTCTTGGCATTGTTTCAATAATATATTTTCCCCCGTGTTAGAACTAAGATTTTAATGTGCTTCTACCCTTCTACAGCCCTATTCATTTGCTTATCCTTAAATAGTTCTCTTCCAAATGAGCTTTGTAGACCTGGAAAATAATGTTTCTTGTATCTTAATATCTTAGTGATTGGGGAATAGCAATATTAGCATACATTATTTTAAAGTTTTTCATCAGCGGGCAACAGGCCTTGCAACTTTTATTGGCATTGTTGCAATTATATATATTTCCCTGTGTCAGAAATAAGATAATCTAACCCTTTTCTTTCACAATTTTCTTGATTTCATTGTCCTAAAACTAACAAACTAACTTTTATATAGAGATGGAAATTCTTCTTCTTGATGATTTCTTTAATAATTTTCTGCTTCCTCTCAGATGGTTTTTTCTGCCCTGGCTTTGGCTCAATGTGAGGTTATTTGGTATTTTCAACATGTAGGCATCACATCATCAAAATCAAAAGGTGCTCGAGTGGTTCCAGTTGACATAGTAAGTGAAGCTTTAGGTGCTACATCACTAAACCTTTACCTTGAAGATGTTTGGGCATTCTAGTCTGTCTCGTTTTCTTTAACTTAATTTTGCTTGTCTTAATGTTAAATGTTGAATTATGTTTTCACTTATCTTTCTGTGATTAAGAATTTAAGGATAACAAAATAAGGTGCTTAACTTGGACAGAAATGATTTTGTTGCAGGATCCAAATGATCCAACTATTGGGTTCTTGTTGGATGGAATGGACCACCTATGCTGTCTAGTGCGCAAGTATATTGCAGGTAGTCTTTCTCTCTCTTTCTTATGCTTTCTCCCTCCTCCCTTCCTTTTTCCCTCCTTAAGAAAGAAAAAAAAAATTGTGTCCATTCTTAACTTTCAAGATGCTAGCTTTCTTATGTGAAAAGGCTGAAGGATGCCTTTTCACATGCCCTCAAAAAGGGGAGGCCTAAAATGGTTGCTAAAAGTTTCCAACAACCATTTTTTATTCAGTTGGAAACTTCCT
Source organism: Corchorus capsularis (assembly GCA_001974805.1). Classification (NCBI taxonomy): domain Eukaryota; kingdom Viridiplantae; phylum Streptophyta; class Magnoliopsida; order Malvales; family Malvaceae; genus Corchorus; species Corchorus capsularis. The sequence continues at coordinate 61,106 of AWWV01011048.1, forward strand.
TTTCCTTTCCTAATTAAAATAATTTCCCTCTTCTAATAAACAACTTAGTAAGCAAAGCTCTAGACCAAAGCTGAGTATTCCCTGTTACTGAGGTAAAAGTCTTCCAAATGTATTGATTGTAACTGTGAACTCTGATGTCATGGCTAATGATACAGTTATACATATATCTCTATTTTTGCATTAATGTTACTATATTTTAAAGATTTTACATCTTTCACTGCAGCAATTCGAGGCTATGCTTTATCATATCTCTCTTCCTGTGCTGGTAGAATCCGGTTTTTGCTGGGAACTCCTGGAATGGTGGCTCTTGATCTTGATGCAACCTTGAAAACACTCTTTCAGCAGATTGTCCAGCACCTAGAAAATATACCCAAGCCACAGGGTGAAAATATTTCTGCAATTACATGTGACCTATCGGTAAGGAATTTATATAACTGTTTTTCTCCTTTCAAAAGATGAAACCGCAAATCTATATGGCTAATTGAAAATTGTGTGATTCTCAACCAGGACTTCCGTAAAGATTGGTTGTCTATATTGATGATTGTTACATCTGCTCGATCATCTATAAACATAAGACATTTGGAGAAGGCTACTGTCTCTACCGGAAAGGAAGGGTTACTATCAGAAGGAAATGCAGCATACAATTGGTCCAGGTGCCCTGACTTTGACTAACTTGACATCAATCCAACTTTTACAAAGGAAACTCATATTGATAAAATATGTGGATCTTTTCCATGTCAGATGTGTTGATGAACTAGAGTCTCAATTGTCAAAGCATGGCAGTCTCAAAAAGCTGTATTTCTACCATCAGCACCTTACGGCAGTATGCTTCGATACTCTTTTCCTGTTCTTTGTGATGAAAGTTCTTGCATGCAAGAGTGGCTTACCATATGCTTGTTGTAACAGGTCTTTAGGAACACTATGTTTGGACCAGAGGGGCGTCCACAACACTGCTGTGCATGGCTTGGTGTTGCTAGTAGTTTTCCCGAGTGTGCATCTGCAATTGTTCCAGAGGAGGTAATTATTCAATTAAAGCAGAAGCATCTCTCTTTTGTCTTGACCACATTAGATGATGTGTGCTTTATTTTTACTGTAATCAGGTAACGAAAATTGGGCGAGATGCAGTCCTGTATGTTGAATCTCTCATTGAATCAATCATGGGAGGACTGGAAGGATTAATTAATATCCTTGATTCTGAAGGTGGATTTGGGGCTTTGGAGATGCAGGTAGCTATCTAATTTGTGTTATTGGTATACTATTTGAAGATAATGAACATTTTTTTAAACCTAATTTTCAAGTAATCTCAGCTTCTTCCAGAGCAAGCAGCATTTTATTTGAATAATGCATCCAGAGTTTCAAGTGCTTCAGCAAGATCCCCTAAAGGAGCAGTTGGCTATCCTTTGCCAGGCCAAGAAAGTTATCCTGAAAACAACAATTCGATTAAAATGTAAGGCACTTGTATGAACTTTTCTTGCCTTGCTCAGATTTTCTGCAGTCAATATAGTTAACAGTGGATACTTACTTTTGTTCTATTCAAGGTTGGAGGCTGCAATGCAGAGGTTAACTAACTTGTGTTCAGTTTTGAATGATATGGAGCCTATATGTGTTCTGAATCATGTCTTTGTTCTGAGGGAGGTGAGTGTTGCTAAACCTGTCTCTGGACTTTTCCTGGCCTGTTGGTTTCCTCTATTGTTTTCATTTTATTTGCATTATGACTAATAGATTCCAGGTTGGCTTTGTGCCAAAAAAAAAAAAAAAAGGATTCCAGGTTGGCCATTATTTTCTGCTAATTTTCTTGGTAAATTGGTGTCACTGTTTTTAATCGACTACATATGAGTTGAAGCAATTATCTTGCTTATTTTCTTGATTTGGTTTGCTCATCTGCGTTCAAATATTTGAGGCATGATTTGGTACTATGTGTTATCATCAGATATTAAATATTCTTATCATATGTGCAGTACATGAGGGAATGCATCCTTGGGAACTTCAGGAGGAGATTGCTTGCAGTATTGAAAACTGATAATGATCTTCAAAGGCCTTCTATACTGGAATCACTGATCCGCAGACACATGAATATAGTCCATCTAGCAGAACAGCACATTAGCATGGATCTAACGCAAGGGATTCGGGAAGTTCTACTCTCAGAGACCTTCTCTGGACCAGTTTCTTCTCTGCATTTATTCGACAAACCAGCTGAGCAACATAGTGGATCAGCCACTGAAGTTGTATGCAACTGGTACATAGAAAACATTGTGAAGGATATGTCTGGTGCTGGAATTCTGTTTACCCCCATGCACAAATGCTTCAAAAGCACAAGGCCTGTTGGTGGATATTTTGCCGAGTCTGTCACTGATCTTGGAGAATTGCAGGCATTTGTTCGTATTTTTGGTGGTTATGGAGTTGATAGACTAGATAGAATGATGAAAGAACACACTGCTGCCCTGTTGAATTGCATAGACACGTCATTACGGTCCAATCGTGAATTGTTAGAAGCAGTTGCTGGCAGCATGCATTCTGGTGACAGAATAGAAAGAGAGGCTTGTCTGAAGCAAATTGTGGATTTGGAAACAATGATTGGTTTTTGTATTGAGGCAGGACAGGCATTGGCTTTTGATAATCTTTTAGCTGAAGCTGCTGGAGCTGTGCTTGAAGAAGGTGCACCCTTAATTCATTCATTGCTTGCTGGGGTAGTTAAGCACATACCTGAAGAAATGCCTGAGAAGAGGGAAATCAGAAGATTGAGGGGGGTAGCAAATAGTGTTGCCCTTGCTGGTGATCATGACTCCGAGTGGGTTAGATCAATTTTGGAAGAAGTTGGAGGTGCAAATGATGGATCTTGGAGCCTGTTGCCTTACTTATTTGCTACCTTCATGACATCAAATATCTGGAACACAACTGGCTTCAATGTTGACACAGGGGGGTTCAACAACAATATTCATTGTTTGGCAAGGTAGTTGTCCTTATGAATTTTTATTTTTTTATATATAGAGAGTGCTTTTGGGTTGATTAGGATTTCTAGAGAACATGGGAGGTTACGTCAGAGTGATTAGCTAGTATTTCTAACCCAATAAATTTTACTGGTTGGTTTATCATTAATGTTCCAAAAACTCTTTGAACTGTAACATGAGAGACTTATAAGCCTTATGTGGATGCTACATTTATTTTGCATGCAATACATACTGTCCTGCAAATCAGCTTCTGTTGTTTTTTATTAAAACTGTGACTTTTAGATGGTCATTCAGGAGACAACTTTCTATTAGACTGTTGATAATTACTGCTCAAGCTTTGCTTTTATACGGGTTCTAGAAGAGGGGATTAAAGGATATGATGTTTGATCAGAGTGCTTAATTATTTTGTTTTAACTTGGCAGGTGCATTAGTGCTGTTGTAGCTGGAAGTGAGCATGTTAGATTGGCACGTGAACATCACCAGAGACAGGTGCTCTCAAATGGCCATGCTGGTGACAGTTTGGATCCTGATATACGTGTGTCAGCAGAAGCTAGTATAAAATCTGCAATGCAGCTATTTGTTAAATTCTCAGCAACAATAGTGCTAGAGTCATGGAACGAAGCTAACAGGTAATACATACTGAAAGTCAGTTCAGTCCCATCATGTCTCTTTGTTTGCTGGTAAAATTTCTACTTAAGACCTACCATAGCTATAACTGTCAACTGAAGCCCAAGCACATACTGATGCTTCTGAAGCCTGCTCATTTCCTTTAGCACGTCTTAAATAGTAAATAATGTCATGTTAATTTCACATCTTCTTGAAGTATCGTATTAATAGCTTCTTTTAACATGTAAACTGCATGAAAATTATCACCATAATGGATTTGACCTATTGAGTTCTAGTGTTTGAATGATTAGTTCTAATTCACTTCCAATTCACAATTTGTGCAGATCTCATCTCGTTGCCAAGCTTATTTTTCTTGACCAACTCTGTGAAATTTCACCATACCTTCCAAGAAGCACTCTCGAGGCCCACGTTCCTTATGCTATTCTCCACTCAATATATAGCCAGTACTATACAAATTCTCCTCTGATGCCACTAGCACTACTAAGTGCTTCACCGCGCCATTCACCTGCCGTATCATTAGCACATGCATCCCCTATAGTAAGGCACCCCCGTGGAGATTCAACTCCACAGTACAGTGTTAATGATTCAGGTTACTTTAAAGGATCATCATCACACAGCCAGGAGCACCTTTATGAGACTGAAAGTGGCAACCTACGAGGCGTTGAAAACAGACATAGAAATGTTCGCCGGTCTGGACCTTTGGATTACAGTTCAAGCCGTAAAGTTAAATATCCTGAAGTATCAGCTACAGGAAGCACAGGTCCCAGCCCATTGCCAAGGTTTGCTGTATCAAGGTCTGGTCCAATATCATACAAGTAGAATGATGGTGAGCATCAAGAAGGAATCACAAAAGTAAATTATCTGCCTCTTTTGTCAATGATTAGGAACGAGGTCATAAAATTAGGGTTAGCTCACAAATTTTGAGAACATGTATATGTAATTGTACTTCACAGCTCTTATTACACAGTTCTTTTTCCTGTATTTAATATTAGATATTAGATATATGGTTTCATGTACCTACTAGGCTGTTTATCCTATTAAATTTGTTGAAGCCAACTAGGCATTTCGTACATGGAGGTCTTTGCGGTTGGTTCAGAGTTTATTTTCAGCTACATACCATTTGTACCAGAAAGATACATCGAGAAAGAAAATGGGAAAATCCTATATTTGCCAAATAAGGGTAATCCAGCCAATTTTCACTTCAAAGCATGGGGCAATGGTAGTTGCTTTGCTTGCAATACATTATGATTACTTATTAATATTGGAGGTATGATTCTGATTATATCTTTCAGGACTCAGCAGTGATAACAAAACTGTATTATATTAGAAACGATTACAAACCCAAAACAGGTTAATCATACATATATACTGGACTGCACTCCCAACAAGGTAGAGAAAGAGAAGTGCAAATGTACAAGCTGATCAACAATTCAACATGATCAAAGTTCTAAGCATGTTCTACCACGCCGCTCAGCGTAGATGATGCCTGCAAAACGAAGGTGAAGATAGAAGAAAATGGTTGTAAAAACTAAATGAAGGTGAAGATAAAAGAAAATGGTTGTAAATACTAAATAGAGGTTCAAGGCAAAACAGATTGATTAGTGATTAATGATTATGAGCAGAAGCAGAACCTGAGAGTTTCTTTGGTTCCACGTCGAACTTTGCAACGGATTGTTGGGAGGCCAAGGCGCTGGTGAGCCTCATAACGATGACAACCAGAGAAACCTGTAGAATTCAATATATACATATAGATGGAGAAAAATAGGTTTATCAGCCTATTAAATACCAATATATATTATAGATCAGCATTGGTACATATATGTGTTTAATTTTAGTAGTTTCTTCTGGTAATTACTTGCCCAGAAGATTAAGAAGTAGATGAGCACATACCATAGTAAACTCCATCAACTTCAAGCACATCAATCTGCAATGACATTGATTTTACAAGATCAATGCACAAATCATAACTTTTATGGAAAATTTCTAGTAAAGCAAAAAACATACATCCATTATTCTATTGTTCTTATATGTTGTCAAGTTTTATGTCTCAAAATCCAATCATTTAGCTTCCACCATCTTTTAAAATCTAGGTGAAGGTGGCATGAATTTCTTCTATCTTTAATGGTTACCCTGCATGGACGATGGATATATACTCTTCTCGAGAACAGTTTTGTTAAGATTTGGGCTCTGTATACACAAAATTAGAGGCAGAATAAATTAAAATTATAACAAATTCTTGTTCTGCATATCCAAGAAATGCATTTAGTAACACAACAAAAAAAGATGAAAATGAAAAAGGCTTACATACAGGTACTTGAAGTCCAATTTCTCGAATGCTGTCCATGAGATCCTGGACTTTGTTTGGATCATTAGCTCTGGTGCGCATTAAGGGTCTTCTAATCTTATCAAGTGGAAGCTCCAACACCACCGGACCACCGTTTTGTGAACCAGTTCCCGGCGGAGCCCCTAGGTTCATAGATTCAACCAAACAACAACTCAATCAAATACTTAAAGGCTACAAACCAACTAAAATATTCTTCCTTGATGCTAATATCAGTGATTCAGATTTCAAAAACTAGAACTTTGAGCAAGCAGATATATTACTATAAAAACAACAGAATACAGAAAGATTCCAACTTTACTGAAATGATAACACAGAAACTGGGAAATTACCATTAGATGAAGCATGAATAGAGAAGTTTCTTAAGTTGCTGGTTGGAAGTTGCAGAACAAAGTTGGCCATTTCTCCCTCCTCTCTCTGTATCTTGTTTAATTTAATCCAGGAAAAAAAAAAAAAAGTTCAAGCTTTATTATGCGTAGTATTTTGTTGTGATTGTATCATATGTACCAAAATTGTGGCGTGATTTTAATCAGGGCCAGACCAATTTGTCAAACGTGTTATTATGATTAAAGGGATGGCCCCACAAATTCAACGGCCCAGATCATATTAGTATCAGACAAATTTGCACCCGTCATCAGAAATGAGAAATCACTCACTTCTCCAGTTTACCAAGCGATTACTTTTGTTCACTTCAGTTGTAGAGAAACTGAAAATGGCTGCTTTGACCTCTTTCGCTCTTCTTCGGTACTCTCTATCTTCTATTTCTATTTTCTGTTTGTTTCTATGCAATTCTGTAAGTATAGAGTGATAAAGCATTGATTTGGGTATTTGATTTGAACAGTAATTTTGCAAGGACTGGAAGGACTGTTGCCAGCGTGAGACCCTCACCAAAACTCTCTCCTTATCCCACTTCCATAAATTTTCTGACTGCAAACCCTCCACGCAGGTATTATTTTTTGTTTGCTTTTTTTTTCTTGGTTTTCGATAGAAAATCTGGTTTCAGCATTGAATTGCTAATCTATGAAAATGGGGTGAGAGGAAAGGAAAGGAATTCAATTTTGTTTCTAGCAATTGCTTCTGTTTTTTGTCTTTCTTTCTAGTTTTGCAAGCTAGTCAAGTGAAGAAAAAAGTTCAAAATTTTACTATGTTAATTGTTCATTGGTGTTTCTTGCCATTGCTCTGTAGATTTGTATGCCGTGCTAGTGCTAAACATGATGAAGAAGCTGCAGCCAAGGCAGCTGCTGTCAATGCTGATACTGGAGCTCCAACCATGTATCCTTCACAATACCCTGGTTTGATTTCACATTCTATTTCCAGCCTAGAATCTGTTATGTTCTAGTGTATTAATTTGTTGAATGTTGTGGATTTTGACCTCTGGGTATATATTCATCTTCCTTTTAATTTTGGCCAAAAAAATCTTCCTTTTAATTTGATTCAAGCAAAAGCATTGGAAATTTGGGATTTATTTTTTATTAGTTTTGAACAAGCTCTCTGTAGTGTTAAACATGACATGTAAATTTTAGACAGAGATGACTGTGCAACTATGAAATAGTATGAGAGAATGGGGACAGAACAGAGAACATTATTGCCAACTATTATGAAGTTCCTGAATTAAGAGTTGAAAATTATGGTGTTTACTTCTTCAAGTAAGAGTTGATTTTTTTATTTCTTTTTCTTTTCCTTCCATGCAGATTTGACAAGATCATAGCAAAGGAAATTCCTTCCGCCATTGTGTATGAAGATGATAAAGTCTTAGCATTCAAAGACATCAATCCGCAGGCTCCTGTTCATGTTTTAGTTATTCCAAAGTTTAGGGATGGATTGACTGAGCTTGGAAAGGTGTGTTCTACGCGTATTCACTTATACTCTCTATCCAACAGACCATCTGAACTTCTGATGTGATTTTGCTGCTCTAATTAATTAGGTTTTCCTTGCTTTCTTATTAGAGTTTTGTTGGTTCTTTTGCATTTAACAAATGTTCAATTGGGTAGATGAATCCATACAGAATTTGCATACAAGATTTTCTTTTGAGTGTTATTCAAATTGCAGCAGTGTAGTGACATTCTTTTCCCTGCTTTATTAAGTGGTGGAATATTAGGCTCACTTTAGTTTCTTGTTTCTAACTTGACAGGCTGAACCAAGGCATGAAGAGATACTGGGTCAACTTCTTTATGCTGCCAGAATTGTTGCTGAAAAAGAAGGCATTGTTGATGGATTTCGAGTTGTTATCAATAGTGGTGCAAGTGCCTGTGAGTTGTTACTTTTTGTCTTCATATTTCTGGACTAGTTCTGCACTTCGTACTAATTAACATCCATGTTTTATACATAATATACCGATATATCTTTATCTCTTTCAGGTCAATCAGTTTATCATTTCCACTTGCATGTCATAGGCGGGAGACAGATGAAATGGCCACCTGGTTAAAGAGTTGAATTCAGATGCATAATAATGTCTTCGATCGATTTCCTTTATTCTCTCTCTTCTTTACAACCTCATCTTTCTTCTTTGGTTAGAAATTTCGAGTCAGACTACTGTACTTTGAATCTAGAAACTATAGATGAGAAAATTAACTTGCTGTTTGCTCCAATGGTTGCAAACTTTTTGTAATCGAGTTAGATAAACTTTTTTCAACTTTATATACGCTAAATATTTGATCTATCTTGGCCACCAAAATCATCAATAGATGAATCCATGTCGCCGTTATTGTTCTTCACATGATTATTTAAAAGAAAAAACCTAAGCCAATATTTGCTTGGTCGTATTATTAACCGTTTATATATCGGCATCATTTCACTGCTTTTAGGGTTAACTCAAGAAATTTTCCACATTTTTTCTTTGAAGAAATTATCTTTAAATTAAAACAAAAAAAATTGAATTTCAAGAAGAAAAGTATAAAATCCACTTTTTTAATTACCAATTCTATTTGACTTCGACTTTGACTTTGAGTCAAATTGTAAGACAAACTCAGTTAGAAGAAGTAGTAAAAAGAGATTGGCTAATTATTGAAAACAAGGTTTGGCTTATATAAAGGGTCTAAGCCATACCAAGGAAATTGTTTAAGCAAAATACTACAAAATTTCTCTATCGTTTTTTCCTTTGCCATCTTAATTTCCCGCTAAAGTTAAGGGTTTCTTTTATCAAACAATCGTTTTTTTCGTTGGATCGAATATAAAGAAATCAACCAACAGTCGAAATCAAGCATCATGAATCGCAAGACTATTTCGTTGGAAGAGGGATGGGGTTTCATGGAGAAGGGGATTACGAAGCTGAAAAGGATAATGGAAGGTCTGCCGGAGCCACAATTCACCTCTGAGGAATACATGTCTCTTTACACCACTGTTTACAACATGTGTACTCAAAAGCCACCCTATGAATATTATTCTCAACAGGTTTACTACAAGTATCGAGAGGCAATTAAAAACTATATTCATGCAACGGTGTTGCCTTCGATTTTGGAGAAGGATCACGATAATGAGTCCATGATGCTGAGGGAGCTTGTTCATCGATGGGCCAACCATAAATTTATGATCAGGTGGCTTTCACGCTTCTTCAATTACCTCGAACGAGCTCCCGGAAAACGGCCTCCTTTGCCGCTTTTTGAGGTTGGGATGAACTGTTTCCGTAATCTGGTTTATAAGGTTGTTCATGAAAAGGTGACCAAGGCTGTTATTTCCCTTATCAATGAAGAACGAGAGGGGAAACAGATTGACAGAGCATTGGTGAAGGATGTCTTAGAAATTTTTACTGAGATGGGGATGGAATCTTATGAGAAAGATTTTGAGGCAGAGTTGATTAAGGATTCTGGTGATTACTATTCCAGGAAGGCGTCAAGTTGGATCAATGAAGCAGATTCTTATTGTTCTGATTACATGATCAAGGTTGAAGAATGTTTGAACAAGGAGAAGGAAAGAGCGACTCATTATTATCCGAAGAATTCAAGCACTGCGACCAAATTGATGGAGAAAGTGCAGCATGAGTTGTTGGTTGTGCAGCATGAATTCAGATCAGCTTCTTGAAAAGGAGAATTCTGGGTTCAGGGCCTTGCTTAGAGATGATGACAAAGTGGATGATCTTTCAAGGATTTTCAGACTTTATAGTGAAATTCCAAAAGGGTTGGATTCTGTTTCTAATATGTTCAAGGAACATATCACTGCTGAGGGTATGGCATTGATTCGACAGGCCGAAGATGCAGCAGCAGCAAGTAAGAAAATGAAGGAGCTTCATGATAAGTATATGGAGTATGTGGTTGGTTCTTTTCAAAACCATACTCTGTTTCATAAGGCCTTGACAGAGGCTTTTGAGCTGCTTAATTTGCAACAAAACTTTTGCTCTACAATGAAAATCTTTTGAGGCCTTGAAACAATATTTAACCAAGCTCTTGCCTTCATATTCATCTGCACATGTAATTTCTACCTAGTTGCTCCATAGACTAGAATACGCTGTTTTTGTGGCTAAATTTTAGCTTCTCTTATATATATATATATATTCTTCCATCTATTAATTGAATTTTGTTTATTCTCCAATGAACTTATATATCAAATGCTTATATAATATAACATGAAAATTGGCCGAAATTCAGTTCCCTTCAATTTCTACCATTGACAAAAATTTTATTTTTTTAGCTATGTTATAATGAAAAATATAACTCAATCTGGCTTAATTTGATTTTCAAATTTGGATCAAAGAATTGAAAGTTGAAGTAAAAGAATGAAAGCATCAGTGATATTTTTATTTCTAACATGTACAAATCAATTACAATTACAGCTATAATAAAAATTTCAATCTACTCTACAACAACGTATGCAAGAAAGCCTTCTCCGTAAGCAAATACACTAACCTCAGTATTGGGAGAAAAACCCAGCAAAAAGGCAAAAATGGATTGTATCATAAATTATTCCTCAAACCTGCCAGGGTCCAGTAGAGTAGCATCTCCTCGCTAATATTCAGGGACAGGCATTTGACAGATAACCTTTAAGGATCACCATATATGATGTTTTCACAAGGAGCTGATAATTCCGGTCTCGTTTGAACAAAGACAATCACAATTCCGTTCAGTCAACTCCCTCTTCACAAGCCGTTTGTCGCGATTAATCATAAGTTTGATAAGAGGTAGCTTTTGTGAGACTTGCCGCCATATTTCATTAACTGCTCCATCTGGATGAGTATAGTCATAGTACCGCCTCAACTGAACCCAGAAAATTTAGTTGAGAACAAAATTTCAGCCAACATTTAAGATAACAATAACATAGTGATTTAGTGATCAGTGGTAACTATGCATGAATACAAATAAAGCAAAACACAAACATGAATTTTATTACGACTTGTCTCTCTTCTCATCTAAAACAGACATTTTATAAACATAGCCCTTATATAGCAGCTTCTGGAATTGTTACCAGAACTTTACCACCAGACTCCGGCCCTACATTCTGTGACTGAATGTAGGGGTGGAAGATTAAACTCAGACTGTTCATTTTTTACTAGTAGCCCTAGTTTACAAGAATCTATCGAGGTAACAGAGTAATTCAGAGAGATAACAGCACATGGCTCAACGCCTCAACCATAAAAATGAAAATGAAGATGATGCTCTTTCCTTTTTCTGCTATTGACATATGTCACATACTACATGCCACTACAGGGGACAAGCATAGAAACAGGAACAAATTGATAGCAAAAACTCTAAAGAAGGAAAACTGCTCAAAGAACAGATATCATCAGATCACAGATTGCCATATTCAGCATGTTTCAAAAGGAAAAGCACATCAACACAAAGCAAAAACAAAAGAGGTTTGGCAAACAAAATGAAAATATATTTACAAAACACGTTAAGTTAAATTAAAGTCTTATGTCAAGTTGTATGAAAGAAATCAATGTTATTGCTTTTAATAATGGAGTAACTTAACAAGAATGATAAGAAACAACAAAAATAAAAAGGAAAAGCAGAAGCAGAAGCCAAAGGTACAAACCTCTTTCATAGCTTTCTGATATTCAATAATTTTCTGGGCTGGTACTTTTCTCAGCAATGAAACAAGATATCCTGGTTTCAGCGCAGCTTCAGTTTCCACAAATACAGAGAACTTACTGTAGTCTATAACATCTTCAAAAGGCAACTCAATGCTATCACTGACTATCACTGGAACACACAAGCTAACAATAGCATCAAAGAGTCTGCAAGCTGATGGAGTATCCCCTGCAGGATTCAAACAGAACTTGGACGTGTGCATTCCACGTGAAGCTGCTCTTCGGTTCTCTCTGGATTGTGTTCCATGTTTTATTATGACATCCTCTTCAGTTTCAAGTAAATTGAAAAGCAAATCACGAATTTTGCCTCCCTGCAAAAGCATCAGCATCACAAAGAAATTCACAAACATAAAATCAAATTGGGAAAATAATTTCACCATTTTAGGTTATCCTGAAGGCAGTAATACCAACATATAAGGATGTGCTCATTCATGTAAGATCTGATACATATAAGGATGTGCTCATTCATGTAAGATCTGCTTCAGTATAGTACGTGTTTTCAAATTAACATCTGCATATATGAGGAGCTATAGTATGATTCTTAATCAGAAAGTCTGAGTAGAGTTGTTGGTGATGTGCATGTGAGGTAATTTATGCATTACAGGTTTAAGTAGATGGCAACATTCAAATTATGCCCAATATTGTTTGTGATAATCTATATTTAAACAGAAACAAACATCATAATTAGCTCAACAAAAACATAAATTGGAACAAAATAATTCTTGAACTAAATTATTGATTACCTCTTTCCTATATCGATTTCCCATGAAAAAGAGCAAGGTTTTCCTGTCTTCCACCCCAAAATCTCCTGTGTAAGCGCTGATCCGATGTGAATAAGGGATAATCACATCCTTCACCAAGGACCCTTGATCCGGCCTCAATCGCCCAAAATCGGCAACTAACAAAATAGCGTTCTTAACCCGATCAACGACCCGGTAAAGCGCATTCGGATCCCCCGCAATTAGGACGTGATCCCACCCGTTATTCCTCCTCCAGTACTCCTGCCCCTGAAGCCACTCCACCAGCTCTTCCTGCATGTTCTCATCGCTGTAACTCGAACCTGAACCCGGAGGCCGGCCGGCGTTCACAATCAAGCTCAAGGAAGAAAATACGGGAACATAGAAAAGGTCCGCTTCTTCGGGGTCAGTGACTTTAACAATTGGGGATCCGAGGCGCTCCGACTGAGGCCGAGCCAGGTCGGAGAAAAGGAACCACTCGTGCATGTGCTGGTGACCTGGGTACTGAAGCTTGGTGACGTCATCGACGGGTTTTCCGCCACGCGCGAGGCCGTGCTGTTCAATTAGGCCGTAGGTGAACTTGAGAGGGAGATCATACATAAAGACCTTGACTTTGGCGTCGGAAACGGAGGAGAAGGAGGCATCCCCTTGGTTGCCGGGGAAATTGACACGAGAAATGTCGACGGGGCCGTCGTCGGTAGAGGAAGGGTCGGAGGAGGAAGGGAGAGGGACGTGGAAGAAAATGGAGAACAAGGCGTAGATGGCGAGGAGGAGGCAGACGGTGGCAATTAGGGTTTGTTTGAAAAGGGAGGATTTTCGCGCCATATTGTTGGAAAATAAAGAAGGAAAGAGAGGAGTAGTACTAGTTGTTGGGGTATTTGAAAGGGAAGAAGAAGAAGAAGTCGAAGTGGATCTTGTTGATTTTCTTGTTTTCATCTCAAAACTAAACCAAAAAAGATCTTATTAGCATTATAGCCGCTTTTTTTTTTTTTTTTGCTATGGCCGGCTGGCCTGACCCACTCTCCTTTGGCCGGAGCCGAGCCGTACCTTAATCTATCTTTATTCTTCTTGCTTAACTGAGATCATATATTCATATTCTCGTGCCCACGTTGAACTTGAACACCAAATTTCTTCAAAATCTGAACTTCGATTTGGGTCTATGGGCGTATTTTTTTGTTAAAATATTGTTTAGTTTGATTCGGTGAATTAATTGAGGATGCGTTGCAATTAAATATTGAGAATGACAACTGACAAGAGTGTTGAAATTTGTCACTTTTTTAGTAACTAAACGTGATATTAATTAAGACACAACGAAATGAAAGAAAAATATACTAGCACTAAAATGAGTAAAATGAACCCGATTTAAACTATTGATTAAAATTGGTTTAAAAAAAATATTGGTTAAAATTTTTAAAACGCATTTATAGAAATGGTTTTAACTTGTTAATATCGATTCATTATGTTTTTGGATTTTTTTTTTTTTTTTACATTGGGAACATAGAAAGTATTCGAACTTCTGCCTTCCGAGTGAACTTTTGAGGCCTTGACATTAAGCCAAAAGCTTCAAGTTCTCTTTGGAATATCTTTTGATAAATTAATAACTCTATTACGCAACTCTTGATCCTAAATATATTAGTCTTGACTCTCACGTCACCAATATCTAACCACCAAAACTTAGATACCCTTGGTTAATCAATAATAAGCAAAATCTTTAACATGATTAAATTTTTTTTGGTGAAACAACATGAGTAAATTTGATTTCTATATCATTGTGTCAAACAAGAAATTATGTTGCAGTTAAAACTCTATGATTATGTTCTAAATCTCAAAGATATTACTTGTTAATCTCATTTGTATGAAACTTGAGGTTGAATTTAATGCTACATTTATGATTAAATTATATAGTGATTATTTTAAATTGGCATAGTATTGTTTGGAATCATATTAATAAAAACAATGAGATGGTCTATCCTCACGTACCATAGGTTTATTTTGAATGATGGAGGAGGGTAATTAAAAGGAATACAAGACATTTAAAACGAGTGACATCTATATGTCCGAAATCCCTTTCTATATGAAACTAGTACATTTTTACAAGATAAATAAATGTGGTTGGTTCAACGTCTATTTCAACCAGAGGTCATATTTTTATCATGTTCTCTACCCAAAAGAAGAAATGTATGTGCTTTTATCATGGTCTAATGTATAGGCTAATGTAATTTTGTGTGAACTACAAATCTCCTCATGCTACCGAAGATGTTATGCCTTTAATTATATACCACATTTGTCTTAATTATTGTTTATTTATGCATAAATAAATGGAGAAATTTCAGAGAATTATATCATGTCAAAAAGATAATATTTATTCCCTCAATTTTGCTTAAATGTTGGACCATCACATATTGCACTTGAATGGAGGGCCTTCAATGTTTCTTTAAATAAGATATAGATTATTGTGAATGAAGAAATAAACATTGTGAGAGCTTCCACCCCAATTGAGATCCAAATCAATTTGACTTTAGATTAATAGCAATGTTATATGACCCTCCAATTTGTCTCTCCTTATGTGTCATTAGAAAACTTACTATAATTTTTAAAACCCTATTCAATAAAATCAATGGATTTACCCTGTAAACTCTCCATATTTATAACTACGGGCTAAACCTAGATTTAATTTATTACCTTAATTATCAGGGTGCTAAACCTGAATTTAATTTGTTTTTTTAATTATTTATGAGGGACAAATTAGAGAGACAAATTAGAGGATCAAATAGAATTATCCTTAGGAACCGTTTGTTTTGATGTAATTTAATCACTTTCTATAGAAAGTATAGGGTAGGAAATAACTTTAGCATGTTTGGTTATTTTTTTAAGAGAAAGTTTAGGGTAAGAAAGTTTAACTGACCCAATTACTTTCTCTCCAAAGTGAGAAAGTGCTTTAACACCTCCCTGGTGTTAAAGCACTTTCTCACTTTTCTCATGAAAGTAATTTAAGACAAAATTACTTAAAAGAACCTTATTTTTAAATTTAAAATATTCATCAAAGGGTATTTTAATAAATTTAACTTTACTTTCTTAGGAATTTAATTTAGACTTTAGAGGTTAAACAAACATGTTAAAGTATTTTCTTAAGAAAAAACTTTCTAGTCTTAAACTTTTTATAAAAAGATTTTCTACCTTTTTACTTTCTATAGAAACTTCCAAACGTGCTGTTAGAGTAATTTGGGATCATTTTGTACCCAAAAAAATTGCTTAAATGATGGAATTTGGGCTTGATTTCACAATACGAAAAAGGTAGAAAAGTGTCTTCCGGTTCCATAAAAGGTAGGAAAATTTTGGTCGTCGCTGCCTCCTTAAGTGGCCCTATAAGCCCAAACAAATCCAGGCCCAACGGAAAAAAGAAGCAGCTACAGCATAAGTTCCTGTGCAATGCAAATGCTAGCAGGCTTTTTTCTTGGGACAAAAACTGAAATCTCTCTCGAAATTCAAATTGAAATACCAAAGACAGTGCCTGTTTGGCTTAACTTAAAACTCTTCTGAAAAAGCGCTTCTAGAAAAAGTTTCAATTTAGAGCTTCTGGTTTTTAGATTTTCCGTTTGACCCAGTTTAACCTTTTTTCAGTAAATAAGCTGTTAAACAGGCTGAACCAAACGGACCTAGAGTATCTCTGTATCTAGATTTATTAAAAAGCTAGTTATTTTTAACCAAAGTACCAAGCCCCTAAAACAGTAATTTTTTTGCTTAATATTTGTATAAGCATGCTCTCTTAATTTGTTCTTATTAGAAAAGAAACCATTATAAGAAATAGTTTATTCCACACAAGAGAAAACTAATAATACTATAGTACTATATATATATATATATATATATATATTCAAATGGAAAAAGCCAAAAGGTTTCTTCTACGAATAAAAATTTTGAATCGTAATGTGGGAACAGGGAACTTGAAGACTATCTGCATTCTGCACCTAACTGAATAAGTTAATAAATCAACTTGTTGGGGTACTTAATTAGTAATAAGACTTTTTAATAAGTCAACAGAATAGTTTATAAAATATATAATAATAAACTGAACTAATTAAGCTGGCAGACTTGACTAGCAGAAAAGGAATCCTCCAAGCCCTAACTCCTATCCTATTCCTATGTATGAAAAATGAAATCTCTCCTGGTTCTAGGTGCAACTACTTACAAACATAAATTGTACGTAAATTAATCAGTAAAGATTTCTATTCTAAAATAGAGTTTTTTTTTTTTGTACTTGACATCACTAATAAATAACGACAACCAATCCTCATCTTCGAGGAAATAATTTCAATAATATTAAAAGACTTTGATCAGTATATTGACCTCGTACTTCTATATGAATCATTATTTACTTCCCTGTCTTGGATCAGTTCCCCATTCGAGGTTGTTCTTCCTTCTTTTACTTGTCTTCTTTTCATCTTGAAAATGAGAAACAGTTCACTTGCAAGATTGCTTTTGAAGAGCACAAGAAGAAAATTCCACGGCATTGCCGGAAATAATGAAGTTTCAAACTGGAGAGCTGCGTTGAAAAACGATTTAGCCATTAAATTTCCCAAAGAGAGAAAAACCGCTTCCATTTACAAAGTTCCCGTCAAAATGCGTGAGGTTCAACCCGATGCTTATGTTCCCAACATCATCTCAATCGGGCCGTACCATCATGGAGACAAAAGATTGCAGGAAATGGAAGAGCTGAAATGGGATTTCTTTCACCGTCTCTTTGGTCCGAAAAAGGCGCCTGATATTGCGGTCGAATTAGACCACGTGATGAACGCCATGGAAGACTTGGAACAGGAAGCTCGTAAATGCTACTGGGATGAAGCCGAACAAATCAAAAAGGATAAATTTGTTAAGATTATGCTCGTCGATGGCTGCTTCATTGTCGAGCTCTTCAGAGAGTTGAAACAGAGCAATTTCCACTATTGCCCTTCTGTTAAAAGGTGGATGTTACCAACTCTTCGTCGAGATTTGATTATGCTTGAAAACCAAATCCCCTTATTTGTTTTGCAGAGATTGTTTAAGTTGACCAGAAGATCAAAAGAGTCAACTCTTGAAGAACTTGCCCTTATGTTCTTCAATCCTCTGCTCAAAAGGGAACACTCAAATAATCCAGATATTCCCAAAGGGATTGGGGAAATGCAGCATTTTCTCGACCTTTTCAGACTCAGCATCCTCCCAAACCCAAAAATGGTAACACGGGCGGCGGAATCCGACATGAAGCGGTCCATGACGGAGCTGATGGAATCCGGCGTCGTCGTCGAGAAGAGTTCTGTCAATCGTCCGCCGTTGGATGTCCGGTGTGACGGAAGGTGGCTGCAAATTCCTCCACTTTACATCGATGATTACAAAGGAACCCTAATTCGAAACATGGTTGCTTATGAACAATGCCACTCCTCTAACTGCAAACCTGCAGATGTGACGTCGTATTTGTTCTTCTTCGATGGGTTAATTAACTCGGCTCATGATGTTGAACTTCTTCACCACAAAGGGGTTCTTCAACATTCACTAGGAAGCAACAAGGAAGTGGCGAAACTCGTTAATGGCCTCTGCAAGGAAATAGCGAGGGATTCAAGGGAGTCATATTTGCATGAAGTGGTGTTTGATATTAATTCTTATTGTGATTCTTCTTATGCTAAGATTAGGGCACGTTTGGTTCACCATTACTTCAGCAATTGGGTTGTTGGCATTTCAACTTTTGGAGCTCTTATAGTTCTTTATCTCACTGTGATACAGACTTGCTATGGATATGTTAAAGATCAGCCTCAATTTGATAAACCCTTTCACCATCACTTGTTAGATTCCATTACTCTGCCCATTCTCCATCTTTTCACTTTCGAGAAAAACCAGGAGGAATCTGATGAGCCTGAATTTGATGAACCATTTCACTATCACTTACTAAATTCCATTATTGTGCCCATTTGTCAACTATTCACTTTGGGGAAAAACAAGGAGAAATTTTGGCATGAGTCAACGGATGATGAATACTTTCAGACAGTACCCCATTGGGTTCTTTCTGTTTGATGTACTTCTTACTCTGTTTCTTATTATCAATAAAATTGATACCATTCTTCCTAATAACTGTGTTTTTCAAGATTTTCACTGTCATCTGGTGAGAACTATCATCTTTGGAGTGGGATTGTGGGAAAATGGAGTTTTACTTGCTGGCTATGGAGCTTTAGGACACATTGTTGTTGCACAAAGAGTTGTAATAGTGAAGTTTGAAGCTCAAGTATAGTTGCTACTTGCAAGGTTATGTTGACAAGTTTCTGCAATTGTTTGCTTGAAGGCTTATAATTTAGTTAATTTTAGTTTGTTTCTTTTTGTTAGATATTTTGCTTAATCGAGTAAAAAACCACTTTATGCGTTGATTTTTTTTTTTTTTTTTTTCTCTATTTAGTTTATGTAGCTGTTCACTTTATGTGCGTAGTTTATGTTGTTTATTTAGTTTAGTTTAGTTCAGGTTTAATGGGCAAAAAGGCCCCTGAACTTACACCGAACCGTCAAATAAGCCACTGAACTATTATTTCGGCCAAATAAGCCCCTGAACTATTGAAAAGGCCAAATAAGCCCTATTGCCAAGGCTAAATGCTCAAATAAGGATTAAACGTTTTAAGATTTTCTCAATTAAGGATCAAAATACACAATTCCAATAAATTAAAACACATACTTAGCAAATTTTTACAAATTAGGGAATCCTTAAATGAAAACAAATGCTTCTCATACATATACGTTAAATTTGATAAAAAAAATGATATTATCATGTTAATTAAAAATCAAACCCTATTAATCAAAATAAATTCATTAAACGTAATATGATATAAAATTATCGTGTGATTTTCAATTTATATATCCCTCACACATTAGTATTAACTTATGTTTTATCCAATTTGTAAAAAAATATTAAGTATGTTTTCTAATTTGTTGAAATTGTGTATTTTGATCCCTATTTGAGAAAATCTTAAAACGTTTAGTCCTTATTTGAGCATTTAGCCTTGTCAACAGGGCTTATTTGACTTTTTTTAATTGTTCAGGGGCTTATTTGGCTGAAATAATAGTTCAGGGGCTTATTTGACGGTTTGGTGTAAGTTCAGGGGTCTTTTTGCCCATTAAACCGTTTAGTTTAGTAAATGCCTTTTCCATTTGAAAACATTACCAAAAACCTCCTTATTCCACAAACATACTGAACCCTCTAAAATTACCGTGTTGGCTCCAACAATAAGTAAGAAATCAGGATAATTATCATGTGTTTACCAGGCCATTTCGATCAGACAAGATGATATATATTTTGCTTAATACCTAAGATTTGTAGGAGATCAGAGAGCGTGGAAAGGTCATTTACTTTCACATATTTGTAATTTTTTTCATAATAAAATTCCTTATTTGAATTTATTTTTTTTAAAAAAAACCCTATAACTTAATACCTAAGATTCAAAATAACCCGTGGGTGTAACTCTTAAAAAGGAAGAAAATTCAAAATAGTAACCGCCCTTGAAAGTGGGCCGATAAAATCCACAAATGAGCCCAAATCGAATACGATGGGCCCATTCCATCAAAACGCAGATATAATGAGCGAACGATTAAACGTCTCCCCCCCTACGGGTTCTAAGCAGAACTGATTTCTCAGGAGTTAAGGAAGATCGAGGTGAGCTCCTTCTCTTAGATCTGTAATCGCTGCCATCTCAATTCTTAAATTTTGGAAGAATGAATCTCTAGATCTAAATTTTTCATTCCTTGATTCATTTCTTTTTAAGTTTTGTTAAAACACTTCAAAATGGTAAAGGCTGTATTTAGTCGTGCCTGCACTTGATTTTCCCCGCGCTTAGCCTAATTTTCCTTTTCCTAGTATTCTTTCGTTTTCTTGGCTGCCAAACGCTGCAATTGGCCTTTTTTTATATTTGCATTTACATCAATGTTGCTATATAGATCTGAGGTGGCCGATCTCGCTGCCGACTAGATCTTCTGATTCGCTTTTGTTTTTGTTTTAGATTTACTGTATGTTTTAGATCTTATTTTAATTTCGTTTTCTTTATCTTGATTTCCGCTTCTTAGGTTTGCTGATTAAAGCTTCAATTAGCCTGGGTAGTTTGCTTCTCGATCAGCCAAGATGGTACATATTTTGCCCTTTATTTTTATTTTCAGTCATTCCTTTTAGCAGAATTGGAACTTTAAATAGACTCTCACTGAAGTTGTTAATGTCTATATACATGAAATGAATTGCACAATGCTTTGGAGAAATCGATGATGAATATGGAAGTGTTCATTGCATGGTTCATGTTCACTTTTATGCAATCATATGACAGTTTTTTTGGGTCACCTGGCCCTCTATTCAGTTGATCTGCAAACTGCATCATTACCATTGTGTTCTGTGGCTTTTTAAAGTTTTCTCCAACATTTCCTGGTCAGGACTGATGTTAGTTTTATTTCTACTTATTTGTGTTTCCTATAATGCATCTGTTAGCATTTGTTTTGTTTAGCCATATTAGAGGTGACTCATTTGCATAGAAGCGCTTTTCATATGTCTAGCTTCTGATTTGACTTCTATTTTTGGGATCTAGGTGGTCCTCGCTGCTTCTGTTGTGAGCAAATCCGGAAAAGGTGAGTTGCGCGCTTGCTTGCTCATCTTAGTTGTTTTACTTATCTCATGATGATTAAGTTCTTGAATAATTTGCATATTCTCACTGACATTTTGTCTCCTATTTCAGTGATTCTCTCCAGGCAGTTTGTGGATATGAATCGCATAAGAATTGAAGGTCTTCTTGCAGCTTTTCCTAAGCTGGTGGGCACAGGAAAGCAGCACACATATGTTGAGACTGAAAATGTGCGATATGTGTATCAACCAATAGAAGCTCTTTATTTGCTTCTTGTAACAACCAAACAGAGCAACATTCTTGAAGATTTGGAAACTCTGAGACTGCTCTCCAAGCTGGTATGGTTTTAGCAGTTATTTTATATTTCTCTGCTATCATTTTTACTTTTTTAACATAGCAACTAATGTACTTTTCTTGTATGTAATATTGTATAGACACCATTGCAAATGTAATAATCTCCATTTTCTTTATCTCTGTCTATTTTCAGCCTTTCATTTCATGTCATGTTTGTATATCTCAGTTTCTTTTATCCTTGTTTCAGCAATGTTGAATAGAGCATTTACTTGATTCCTGAAATATTTCTAGGTACCTGAATATGCTTACTCTTTAGATGAGGATGGTCTTGCGAAGACTGCTTTTGAGCTGCTCTTTGCTTTTGATGAAGTCATCTGTCTTGGGCACAAGGAAAATGTTACTGTTGCACAGGTTAAGCAATACTGTGAAATGGAGAGTCATGAAGAGAAGTTGCACAAGCTTGTGTTACAAAGCAAGATCAATGAAACAAAGGATGTCATGAAGCGTAAAGCTAGTGAGATTGAGAAGAGCAAGGTAATTGCTTGTTTTGCAATGTTGTTAGATTTTTTAGTATGTTTGTGCCTATATTAATATCTTCTTCTGTATTCGTTCCTTGTGTATTCTGCAGATTGACAAGGGTAGAGGAGGCGATAAAGGAGGCTTCATGTCAATGGGCTCTGGAAGAATTGAAAGTAGCTTTAGTGATATGAGCATTTCTAGCAGTGGAAGTGGCTTTGGAAGCGGTTCTGGGTTTGGAATAACCACTGATGTTGATTCCTTCTCTACCAAGCCTAAAGGTTTGTTCTGATTAGTGTGCTAGCAATTATTTTGAATTCTTTTTTCATCTTTCTTACAAATTATGTTATGGTAAAGTTCATGAGAAAATACTAGATGTTGCTCACAGTTTGACATTTTTATTTCAGTTGTCTTTCAGAATTCTTTTTAATGTTCAGAAGTAAGAATATTTTCTGACCACATGCTTGTACTTTTAGGACGCCAACCCTCGTCTGCTACGGCGCCACCTAAAGGTCTTGGCATGCAGCTTGGTAAATCTCAAAAGACAAACCAATTCTTGGCATCCCTGCAAGCAGAAGGTGAACTGATAGTTGAGGATGTGCAGCCAAAGGCTGGCCAATCCAGAGTGGCTGCAGCTGCCCCTACAGATCCCATCACTTTGACTGCTGAGGAGAAACTCAACGTTACCCTGAAAAGAGATGGTGGAATCAGTAACTTTGATGTTCAAGGAACTTTGTCACTTCAAATTCTTAACCAGGAAGATGGACTCATCCAGGTTCAGGTAATGGTTTGGTTTTTTACCAGAATGATTATTTTGTGTGGGAAATATCTTTCAAAGATGTAGGTTTCAAAATTATGCTTGGAAATTGGTGAATTAATGTGAACTCATTTTCTGTTTAAATCCTGGTGATTGATGGTTGCATTTTTGGCTACCAGAATTAGGGCTTCCTAGTCTACTGTTCTTCACCTTTTCTTTGTGAACCTCTTATCCTTGAAAAGGATTTGATTTAAACTACTCATCAATCATGAAAGAATACTATCTTTGTCATACATGTTTCCTTATTGTTATTATTGTTGTGTCTTCCACCTGGCCAGTAACAAATTGCTGGGTACATTCACCTTGGGTAATGGTATAGATACCACCTCCACCTTATTTTCACTCAATTGTATATCATGATATCCTCAACGTGAATCATGCCTTTCAGCATCATTTTATTAATTTTTTCATGCTTTGTTTGCAGATTGAAACTGGTGGCAATCCAGGCATTCTTTTCAAGACACATCCTAACATGAACAAGGAATTGTTTTCCAATGAGAATATTCTAGGTTTGAAGGACCCTAATAGGCCTTTCCCCACTGGAGCTGGGGACGCTGCTGGTGTTGGTCTTTTGAAGTGGAGAATGCAAAGTGCAGATGAATCACTGGTGCCATTGTCCAGTGGGTTTCAAATCTAATGCTTTGCATATTCTTTTGTATTCATAATTGTATGTTTTGATGGTGATATGCTTTTTGGTGTGTTGCAGTCAACTGCTGGCCTTCGGTTTCTGGAAATGAAACTTATGTTAGCATTGAATATGAGGCTTCATCCATGTTTGATCTGCGAAATGTTGTGATTTCTGTACCTCTGCCAGCTCTACGCGAGGCACCAAGTGTCAGGCAGATTGATGGTGAATGGAGGTAATTGGTTATAATTTGAAGATATTGTAATGTTGTTACTCCTATTTTTTAGCTGTGTGATGTAAATGAACTTAAGCAAACTGAACTAAGCTTCTATTCTAAATTGTTATGACTCCAGGAATTGTTAAAGTTGGTAACAGTTTTGTTGTGCACTGCAATATTTATGTTTTCTTGTTATCTTGCAGGTATGACTCCAGGAATTCCATCTTGGAATGGTCCATTCTTCTCATAGATAACTCAAACCGCAGGTTAGTCTAGTTTTTGACAGTGCAAACCTTCTAGTGTTAGATATTTTTGATGCTATTGTTATATAAATATATTTATCTGCTCTGATTTATTGGCAGTGGATCAATGGAGTTCGTTGTGCCTCCAGCAGATTCATCAGTGTTCTTCCCCATTTCTGTCCGTTTTTCAGCCACTAATACATATAGTGACCTGAAGGTTTGATATGGCTTTATTTCTCTTTTACTTTTGGTCTTATTTTCACTTTGGGATATTGTGGTTGAATCATGTAAGTGAGTATGCCTGTGTCAACCAGTCTGGCGTCGAACTTTCTATTTTTTTGATTTCTGCCATCTTTCTTACTTTCTCAACTTTCAATTTTAACTGCAAAGATGTTGTTTTGATTAATGCCCGAGATTCACTTAGGGGAGAAATGTTGTTGCAGGTTGTTAACGTGATTCCCCTAAGAGGTGGAGCTCCTCCCAAGTTCGCCCAAAAGACAAGTTTGATTACAGAGAATTACCAAGTTGTGTGATTGTGAATGATGATATTCTTGTGTAATAATAGGTTGTGAGTTACTGATGCTCTTTTGAGGCAAGTTCATTGTTGTAAAAGCAAGTTCAACGATTCAAATAGCAGCCAGCTTTTTTCATGTCTTTATAGAAATTTTGAGATCAATGATGCCGGAGTTGAATTTGATTGTTCTAAATTCATTTTCTATTATATATATTATACTACTAAATAGTTACATATTCTTGTAAGGGGGGCATCTTTTGCCACTAATGATTGATGTACCCGTGTTTCCCTTATAGTATATTTTACTTGTCTTGAGATTCAGTAGTTTTATTAGTTAGGGCGCTAACTAAAGTAGATGGCTAAAATCTCAATTATGGCTCTGAATTTTGCCAAAAGGGTAAGGGTCAAATAAGTGCCTAAACCATGAAAAATGTCAAATCAGTGTCTGAACTTTTCGAGTTTGTTAAATGTAAATAATCGAAATAAAATCCTAAATTATTAAATTCACATGTTTTAACCCTTAGTTTTTACATTTTTAATCCAACGGTTGACAAAATTCATCAGACACGTGCCATGATCTAAGGAGACGGCGCGCCCTTAATGAGTAATGACCATGTATTAGGGTAAAATCGAGCTCGACTTTGCTGAAGATTTAGGGTATGACCATGTATTAGGGTAGAATCGAGCTCGACTTTGCTGAAGATTTAGGGTTAGCTTTCATATTGGAGGTGAATTTAATAATTTAGGGTTTTTATTTCGATTATTTGCGTTTAACAGGCTTGTAATAATCTAACGTTTTGGATTGAATTGACCCAAATTGAAAAGTTCAGGCACTGATTTAACCTTTTTCATAGTTTGGGCACTTATTTGACCATTTTGACAAAGTTCAGGCCCTAATTGAAATTAAAACAATCTAGAGAGTAAGTATGGGGGAAATGTCTCCCCATTGTGCACCATGCATACGCCAAGACTGTTTTGGGAGGAAAGCCAGATTAAAGGCAAAAGCCCAAACAAACCTCCATCCCATCCAGTTTCAACGTAGTATACCTAAAAATCTTCCATCACCAGAATCCAGTTTCCAGTCCACGGCTTGTAATCAGAACTCCTCTTCCCGTGCAAAATAAAAGCTTCCCATGCCACACCCTATCAGACTATCAGTACCACCAATATACGTACTATACGAAAATGAAAACGTTTTGCCTTAGCAACCATTATTTCTTTGATTTGGTGAATTTTATTTTATACTATAACATTAGTTGGTCTCAGTCTCATATCGTTTGTCGTTTGGCCTGTAGGCTGTAGCTAAGCTCCCTCATTTTACCGTGTCTTGGGTTTCCGTTATACCGTACGTGTTCCTTGGAGCAGACTTTGCCCATTTTTTACTCCAATTTGGAGTCTTAAAGATCCCTTATATATGAGCTTTCCCTGGAGCTCCAATTTGGGTTTAGGACTAGTCCGGGTTCCTGGAATTGGACTAGTGTACACTGAGCTAGCAAGCGGCGTGCCCCACATATTTTCCCACTTCATCACAAACTTACCTGCCATCCATTTGGTGGTTGTTTTTGTCTGTGTGAAGTACCTTCCTGTCTACACTGCCCCGGAAGAAGAAAGGTTCCTTGTAAAGCGGATTATTGGACCGAAGAATTTCCACATGTTCCGTTGTGTTGCTACTTGCTAGGTATGGGTACGTACAAAGACCTTCATTATGATGATTTTGAGAAAAAGCTGCTTGATAGCCTCTTCTTGTTTGTCCGGCTTGAATCAATGATGGAAGGGTGTTCAGATTCATAAGAAGATAGTTTATATGACCAGCAAACTGAGAGGTCAAGAGATTCTCGGTTGAATAATAATGGAAACACAACTTCCACTAATATTGATACCACATTTTCATCTGAGGATCTGAATGTGCCTGTCAAATATGCAATAATGCATGCAAATTTTACTGTCAGATCGTCTAGGCAAAGCAAGCAGGCGCAGACCGAGAGTGATGAGTTAAAATATTTGAATGGCTGGTGCACATTCTGGGAAATACAGTGGTGACTGGTGACTGGTGAGGGCAAGAAGGGATGCGAGATTTTGCAAGAAAATAGCTATTGATTATATATATGGATTTCTTTAGGAAGATACAATGTAGGGAAAATAGCGTGATTTTTAATGTTCCTCATGAGAGTCTCTTGAATGTTGGGCAGATTTTTTATGTATAAGTTTTTGCCATTTTTAATGGAT